>SKCR01039232.1:0-61874 GCA_019454045.1 Zanthoxylum bungeanum | reverse complement strand
TATATTCAAACAAGACATGCCTTTTACAACCAATCTAATCCAATTAATTAGTCTTTATTTAAATGATCATCCAATGTTCAATCAACGGTTTGATTTTGTGCGAGTCCAACTCGTTGAGAATAAATACACAAGGTACGAATTCAAGAATATATCGAACTACTCGTTAAATCCAATTTAAGCCGTATTCAATATTAATTCTATTTATTTAATTCCAAATTAAATATTTACACTTTTAATGTGCTTTTAAAGATTAGATTCTAAATCTTATCGAATTGGGTCTCCAAGCCCAACTAACATCCTATGTTGGTTTAATAAAGTCCGATGGGCTTTCATTGATTTATAAAGGCTTGGGCTTCGGTCAATGTGGGTCAAATCCAATTACCAAGCCCAAACAAGGAATCACCCTTAAGTGCCATAAAAATCAATTTCAGCCCATAAGGCCCAATTAAACATAAAAGCCCATTTATTAATTTTAATATTCCAAATTTTAAAATTCAATTGATTAAAGTGTAATTGCATGATTAATTCATTAATCAAATATTTCAAAAATACCAATTTAATTCATTATTCATCAATTGTTCAAAACACATGTCTAACATTTATTTGAACAAAAACAAGTCCTTTAACAGTCATGTTGTATTCGGCCAAGAGAGATTTTTGCGGTTCGATTTGTTTTTCAATCCAATTGAATCACACATCCAACATACATATAGATTTTAAGTCATCTAATGAACTTAAAAGCAAAAATTCAACAATAGTGAAAAGGCCTAAATTTTCGGTCAAGCATCAATTTTAGGAAAAAATCATCCAATGTATTTTTCTCAAAATTGAACATGTATCACATCAAATGTCATACATTTAATCATGCTAAAGTTATCCAATAAACTTATGCATGAAAAATTCCAAATCATCAAATGACCTATACATTCGGCCAAGACACCAATTTTGGGGAAAAATTTCCAATACAATTTTCTCAAAATTGATCATGTATCACTACATATAACAAACATTTAAGCACACTTAATCATCCAATGAACTTGTGCATGCATAGAATCAACTTAATGGAAGTGCCTCATATTCGGCCAAGACATCAATTTTGGGGAAAAATCATCCAATGCATTTTTCTCAAAATTAACCATGTATTATATCAAATATCATACATTTAATCATGCTAAAGTTATCAATAAACTTATGCATGAAAAATTCCAATCCATTGGAAGCACCTCCACATTCGGCCAAGACAACATTTTTGGGAAAAAATCATCCAATGCATTTTTGTTAAAATTGATCATGTAATATGTCAAGTAACATACATATAAGCATACTATAGCATCCAATTCCACAAGAACATGCTTCAATCATTTTTCCCCCAAATTATTCCTAATGTATTTCATGCTTAAACCTAGCTCAATGATACCATGTTGGTTTCTATTATATGTCCCAAGGAAGTTAAGCATATGAAATACAACATTGAATATATATATTAAAAGATGAAGTATGGCGGAATCATACTTACAAAGCTATTGTGATGAGAAGTGATGAAGAAAAATCTTGAATCTCCAAGCTTCAAGTTTCGGCCAAGGGAGGAAGAAGAGTAGAAGCTCCAAACTTTGTGTATTCCAAGCTCTTTGATGGTTTCCCTATCACCTCCTTTGATCCTTCAATGTGCTAGCAAATGGAGAAAAAAATCAAATCTTCTTTGCCCTAATGGAAGTCACGGCATTGTGAGAGAGAGAGGAGAGTTGTCTTGATTTTTTTTGTTACAAAAATCAATTTATATTTATGCCATAATATTTATTAAATCAATAATAAACTTATGACACAAATCATGCAATTGCTTAGAGTGTCAAACACTCAAACTCCATGCAAAACATTAAGTGTATTATACACTATCACCATGCAATGTATTACCAATTAAATAATGCATATAATGACATGTGTCATGTGGGCCCCACACGTTTCCAAATGAAAGTGGGCCCACGTGCACTCACTCGCGTTCGGGTTCGATATTTCCGAAATACCGAACTTACGTCGCGACGCTAATTAAATCGAATTTAAATAAATAATTGCGCCTAGCGAAATTATTATTTACGTCGCTAACGAATTAATTCTAAATAACTCGTTTGCCCGAATTAAAATCTAATTTTAATTTCCCGTCGAAATCGAATTTCGATTATTATATCGAATATAATAATTTTATCGATTAATTCTGAATTAATCGTTCTCTCTCTAAATAAGGCACTTTATCCAAGATAAAGTTTCTCCGCAATTAATCCAATTAATTAAGTCCGAATCAAATATCATAGGTGAATCTTCAGGAAGCGACCCAAGAGATCTCCGGATATGTTGGCAGTAAATACGGTCGTCGGATAATCCGAACACGTACGTACCTCGTACTGCGTTCTTACCGATTCACAAGACAAGGTTGGATTCTAGCAAAGCGCCATGCCTACCCAATTCTCCAGAAATATTCTTACTGGAATATTAGATCTATATCAAGCGTAGTATACCGTAGTATTGCGTACATCGATCCAGTATCGGACGATCACATGTTAGGCCTAGGGCTGGAAATGTGTCTGCCCCGTACGAAACATATATCGGACATCAAGCAACTAGTCTCTTTAAATCGGACAATCCTGACCTGGTCATATTGTCCCGACGGTTGCAACCTTTTATAGAGTACTAGTTCTGTGTCCTGCGTGATCATCACCTCCATATGTCTGAAGTGATACTTCCATCTCGACATCACATCCAGTACACTACGATTCTCGATAAACCCAGAAGAGGTGTACACAGAACTGGTTAAGGTCCCCAACCACCAAAACCAAAGTTTACCGATTGTCGCAAGTACTAGCGATGTAAGTCTCAGGTTAAGACCATATACACCTACCCTGATGCGGCCTCCCATAGACACGCAGACATACTACCAATGGGATTCCGCGGGGTCTATCCAGAGCGAAGCTGTTTTCCGTACCATCGGTAAAACACAACCTCCTATCGCACTTGCATAAGTATCCAATACTTAAATATATGAGAACTATGCCGTTGTGCCCTCACAACGTGCACAAGCGCAATACTAGTCTATTCCGCATTATCGATGTCCGATCTCGATAATACTCCGACTAGGGATATTTAATGATTAAACCTTTATGGATTGATACTGTCTCATATCATCTCAATCCGGTATTAATCATATGGACTTTCGCCATTTATATATCAAAGTAAACAATATTACAAAACGGCAAAAGGCAATTTCATTATCACATAGTTAATTTTGTACAATAATACAATATCATTTACAAACAGTGACGCTATGGGACATAATGTCTAACATATTTTATAGTTGGGTAATTTAAAGGTTTATTTATTAAGTCTTAAGCTTAATGCTTCTTGTTGTCTGATCACCAATAAGATTGATATGGTAAATCTAAAATAAACTAGACATAGGGATTTTAGATTTCAGCCTTAGACTTATGGCCCACGATCTTCCTTGAGGATAGATAACCCTTTAATAGATTTCCTTACAGGATAGGAATATACCTGTCGGGCGGGGGTAGCCATAATTGGAACTTAAACTTAATGAATCCAGAGAATTTGGTTGACATAGACATATGGTTCAATTGGATTATACTAGATATTTGTGTCTGACCATCGACAGAGGCTTACACATAATTTAGTGTTCCAGGTTAATAAATCAATATATTACCAACTTTAAGATAACCACTTCATCTTTTAAATGATATTAAAAGAAATCACAACCTTAGATCTTTGTGTCTTTTATTTTCCTTAGTATTTTCTTTTATCTTTTTATTTAGCAAATCTTCAATCAACCAAATCAATCAACAATCATTCTCTCTCTCTCCCTTTAATTAGATATTTGTAAATAAATAGATTCAATAATTAATAACAACAGTAGGAATTAAGTCCTCGTGGGATCGATATTTTTATACTACTTGAACGATACGTGTGCTTGCGTTATACGTGTGTGTTTACGCCGGTCAAGTTTTTGGCGCCGTTGCCGGGGACTTATATTTCTTGAGTTATTAATTTTGAAGCTATCCAATTTACTTGTAGCTAATTTTCTTTATTTTTATCTGTAATTATTATTTCTTTCTTTTGATTTCAGGTGACTTAAAAATGGAACATTACTGGGAGATTGAAAGATTACGTGCTTTACAAGAAGATACACCTCACATCTGGGAGCAACAGTCCGGTTTTCTGAGCCTGTTGTTGAGCCCAATGATTATCACTGGATGCCAGAACCAAGCAATACTACATTTGCTCAACAAAACGAAATGTGGAGATGTGACATATGTAATGGTAACCACCCAAGCGATTATTGCGAGTACAACTACCATCCAGGGTGGCAGAACTATCAAGATCCTTCATGGTACGAAGAACCATCACATTTCACAGAATCACATTTTCCATCTTATCCACCATCTTCCTTCGATCCTTATCAAGAACCAGAGCCATCCGAGGAAGATCAATTGATTCACATGTTCAAAGAACAGACAGCTCAATTTGATGCACAAATTCAGAGTAACACAGAATCCATACATAGAATGACAGATCAGATCAGACAATTAACAGAAAACCAGAACTATATACCTCAAGAACCAATTTCAGATGACACTGATGAAGCCTTCGAGTACCAATCATTTCACAATGACACTTCATCAGAAGAGGAGGCTGAGCAGTATCAACAACCAGATGTATCAGTTCAGGAGCCCGAACTTGCAAAGTCTCGATTTGATTTTTATTATTCAGATTCTGACGAGGATGAAGCTGAAATATTTGTGCCAACTGCATCAAAAATTGAGGATGGAATTCTGTATCCTCAAAATGAAGATCTTGGAGCATGCTTTACCAAAATGTTTGAAGAAGATCTACTCGAGCCAATCAATTCACCCGAATCAGAGGATGAAGACCTAATGTCTGACTCATCTTTTCATCCTCAGGTGGAGCAAGAAACAGAACAAATTGAAGATCCAGAGCATTCAGGAAATACATCGCTGTTTTGGGGAGTACAAATCAAAGATATCAACCAAAAGCTTGACAGAATGGAACTCCCATTCCAAGTCAAGCACCATACGAGACCTCATAATTTTCTTTCTTTCTTTTCAGGAACCACTGGAACAATAAGGAGCAAAAAGGTGGCACGAGCATTGAATGAGACAAAATTATTTCTGCCATTTTACCGTTGGAAGAGACCCTTCAAAAGCAACGCTCACGGGATTGTCTTTAATCGGACATCCAAAACGACATTGAAACCTCCTTGACATATGGATTTCAGTCACGTCTGGCTGAAGACGAAAAATTTAGCGCTAGCAGGGAGGCAACCCATGCAATTTTGTTGTAATTTATTTTGTGTGAACTTTTTAATTTTGTGTGTTAGTTTTGCAGGAAAAATAAAAACGGAATTTTTCAGAACAAAAGAGGCCAGTACAAGCGGGATTTTCAAAATAAAAATTTGACAAAATCACGAAGATACAAAGTTGATCCAGGAGACGGCCAAGTAAGGAGACATCTTTTGAGACGTGTCCCTATGGATTTATCCGTCGCAAGACATGATTTTGGCAAAAATAAAAAAATATAAAAAATAAAATAAAAATTCAGCGTCGCGACGCTGACACGGAAATCAGAGACATAAGCAGAGGCACCGCAGATCTCATTTTCTTCTTCCTCAACACCACCAAGACCCACGACCAAACCGAACCAGCCATCATTGCCGTCCAGCCATCTCGCCGAGACCGAAACTAACGAACCAAGCCGGCCGACCAGAAACCCAAGAGGAAACCGCAAAAGCCGAGATACCCCCCACCGTGAACCACCAAGATCCAGCAACCCTCACTTAAATCCAGCCCAACCGAAACCACAACCGGAATTTCCACCTTCACCGAGCCACCAACCTCCACCATATCCGAGAGCCATCGCCGAAATCGAGTACCATCGTGACCGAGAGTCTTCACCAGCCGAGAGATCCACCAGCCGAGACACCACTAGCCGCGAACCCACCACTGCCAGAGTCGTAACTCAACAACCAACATCACCGAGAATCATCACAGTCTCCACCACCGAGAGTCACCAGAAGCCAACCCACTGCCGATACACAACACATCCAAGACCCAACCCACAACCAAAACCGAGATAGCAACAAATAAAACCCAAGTCCAAACCGAGAGTACCACCACTGCCAAAATCAAAACTGAAATTACGGTAATGATTTGATAAAAATTTGATTTGGTAAATGGTAAATTGATTTGGTAATTAGGATTGAATTGTGGTGTGTTTGATTTGGGAATTTTCAATTACGAAGGGTTGGATTGTGGATTAATTTGATTCTTAGATTGTGGGAGCGAAGAGTTGAATTGGGGTGTTTGTGGCATTTGATAGATTTAGGTTGTGTTGGATAATCAAAAATTCATGGGAGACTCTGTCGGATTTTTCTAAAAAATACCAAAGTTGGGATTTGATTGGTGATAATTTTTTTAGGGTGAATTTTGGGGAAATTTTGAGTTTTTAGAGGTGATTCTTCCAAAATTTTTAATACAAAAATGGTCAAATAGCAATTGTGGTAAGAACCGTAATTTGGCATAAATCGTAATCGGTAATTTTTCCTGTAAAATTTCAGCTGACCAGGTATATCTTCTAAGCTATTCTTCTACTTTTTAAGAGATTGGGGACAATGTCTCATTTAGGTTTGGGGGAGGGATTTAGTTGATTAGTACCTTATTTTTAGTTTGTATGTTGTTTTATTTTTAGTCCAAAAATTTTCGAAAAATACAAAAAAAATTGAAAAATTTTCAAAAAATTACAAAAATATTTTGCATTTTTTGTGTTTTTATTTTGATGAAAAAGGTGAAATTAGTAAGAATAGCCGAGTAAGGAATTTCCGCTCCTGAGACGTATCTCAAACCTATTTCGAAATAAGTTAATTTTTGTTTATTTCATTTTGAATTATTTAATTTGTGAATTCTCCATAAATCTGACTAAAATGAATCTTCTTATGTTCAGTTGACAGGTATTATGAACTTACATGGAAACATACGGACATAAGCTAAAATTGAAAAGTTTGTAATATTCCGTGCTATAAGTTTAATTGGAGGAAGCATCTCTAAATAGTGATGGAGTAAAAAAAAAAAAAAAAAAAAAAAAACGTCTGAGATCCGAGTTATTAAGTCTGTAAGGGTGTTTTAATACCTAGTGCCCTAAAACTAACTGGTTTGGGAGTCATTGGCCCAAAGCTCGTTACATGGATCGAAGATGCTGCAAATATATATATATATATCTGAAGTCTGAGTAATTAAGTTCGTAGGGGTGTCTTAACACCTGGTGCCCTAAAGCCAACTGGTTTGGGAGCCACCAACCCAAAGCTCGCTACATAGACGGAAGGTATTGTATATAAATAAAAAATAGAGAAAAAATCAAAGAAAAAATCAGAAAAATCAGAAAAATTATTCCATTGCTACAAAAAGGTGCGAAATTTGATAGAACTTTAGGACAAAAATATTACTCTCTTATCAACTGCACTTATGACTGTTGTGGGCAAAAATGAGTTGAATAATATTTTGTTAGCTGTATATATGGAGAATGGTAAAAATAATCAGAGAATTTACTTATTCAGTAATTTAGAAAGAAACAAAACAACTAATAACTTGGAGTAGAATTTTCACCTGATTAGTCACTCGCTTTCTTTATTCTCTTTTCGCTTGTCTTTTTGCTTTTGTGTGCATTAGTTTTAATACATTTTTACTTTTGTAAAATGTTTGTGGGTATCATTGCTGTAAACCCTCACGAGACTACACTCGTCCACTAGGGACACCTAGGGGTTTAAAGGCTTGTTGTATATGCTAAATGCAACCGTGATCCCTACGACAGTGGCTAAGTTAAATTTTATTATGTTATTTTATTTTGTATTTTGCTCGAGGACTAGCAAAATGTTAGGTTTGGGGGTGTGATGAGTGGTATTTATATCACTATTTCCCACTCATTTAACTTAATATTTTGTATAGTTTCTTGAGTTTTGTGAACGTTTTGATGTGTTTTATTGTTATTTTGCAGATAAATAAAGTTTGGACAGCACTGGAGGCAATTTGGGGCAAAACCGGACAAAAATGCATCAACAAGAATATTTTCGTCTTTTGCGCGTCGCGACGCTGGAGCATTGCGCGCCGCGACGCCCAGCATGTGCCGGATTTGCTAAAGTGCACCGGGTCAACATGTCAGAATTTGAGAAGTTTGACTTTGCTAACGTGCGCCTTGACACGCGTCACCACCACAGAAGATCCGCTAACGTGCGCACGCCACATCATCATGACGTCACCAATGACGTCATGAACAGTGCCACGTCACCAATGACGTCAGCATAATAATTGAGTCTTATCCGCCATGACACGTGTCGACCTTATCCTCTTATCCGAATCGCTACGTGTCAAGCTGTCATCGTGCCACGTCGAAAAATCCAGCGTCGCGACGCTGAGGTCCTTGGCGTCGCGACGCGCGAACAGTGAAATTTTTGCCTATAAATTCAGCGCGAAATTTCAGATTTCAACACACCTCTCTCTCTCTTGATTTCTCTCTAAAGAGAGAGTTTCTCTCTCTAGAACTTTTATTTTTTTTATTTTTTTAGTTTTTTAATTTTTAGTTTTGTAAATAATTTTAATTACTTTTTGTAATAATAGTAATTTAATTTTTACTTTTTACTTTTTACAGTTTTTACTATTTACCATGTTGAAGTAATTTCCTCAGCTGGGGTGAAAGGTAATTCTTCTACTATTGCTATTTAGATTAATCTCCCTTAAAAATAATATATTAACTATTTAAAATATTGACTTAATAAGGGATACCGCTATATTGGTCGGTTGGTAATTTAATTTTAATCTGTTTAAACTTGACTAATCAAGGATACCGCCAGACTGGTCGGTTGGTAAATTTATTTTTGGTTCCGCCTTAATGGCTGGTTGGACTTAATTTGACCTAATCAGGATACCGCCAGAATGGTCGGTTGGTAATATTATCACAAGTTTATATATTATTTTATGGGAGATATCTAAATTAGTAGTAGTAAAAGTAATTCCTTTTACCTTAGCATTTTATTTTATTGTATTTTACTTTTCACAGCATTTTTACTTTATGTCTTTTACTTTTATGAATTTACTAGTCCTAGTTATGTGTTAGTTTTCTGAGGTTGTGATGATTTTTAATATCACCGGTTTATAAGGGATTATTTTATAGTTGGGTAATTTAAAGGTTTATTTATTAAGTCTTAAGCTTAATGCTTCTTGTTGTCTGATCACCAATAAGATTGATATGGTAAATCTAAAATGAACTAGACATAGGGATTTTAGATTTCAGCCTTAGACTTAATGGCCCACGATCTTCCTTGAGGATAGATAACCCTTTAATAGATTTCCTTACAGGATAGGAATATACCTGTCGGGCGGGGGTAGCCATAATTGGAACTTAAACTTAATGAATCCAGATAATTTGGTTGACATAGACATATGGTTCAATTGGATTATACTAGATATTTGTGTCTGACCATCGACAGAGGCTTACACATAATTTAGTGTTCCAGGTTAATAAATCAATATATTACCAACTTTAAGATAACCACTTCATCTTTTAAATGATATTAAAAGAAATCACAACCTTAGATCTTTGTGTCTTTTATTTTCCTTAGTATTTTCTTTATCTTTTTATTTAGCAAATCTTCAATCAACCAAATCAATCAAACAATCATTCTCTTCTCCCTTTAATTAGATATTTGTAAATAAATAGATTCAATAATTAATAACAACAGTAGGAATTAAGTCCTCGTGGGATCGATATTTTTATACTACTTGAACGATACGTGCGCTTGCGTTATACGTGTGTGTTTACGCCGGTCATGTACTGCAGTCATCGGGATAATAAGACTAGGTCATGATTATCAGATTATAGAGACTAGTTACCAGAGATCCGATATATGCTTCGTACAGGGCAGACATAATTCCAGCCCCAGGCCTTCCACGTTACATCCGATATTGGATCGAAATACGCAATACTACGTATACTACGCCTGATATAGATCACATAATCCTATAAGAATATTTCTTAAGAATTGGGTAGGCACGGTGCTTTGCTAGAAGCCAACCATGTCTTGTAAATCGGTAAAAGCGTAGTACTAGGTACGTACGTGTTCGGATAGTCTAACAACCGGATTTACTGCCAACATATCCGGGGATCTCATGGGTCGCTTCCCGAAGATTCACCGATGACGTATGACTCGCACTTTATTAATCTGAGATTAATTATAAGAGAGAAAATTAATCTGGGATTAATTACGGAGATATTTTATCTGAGATAAAATATTATTAAAAGAGAGAACGATTAATTGGAATTAATCGATAAAATAATATATTCGATATATTATACGAAATTGGATTTCGACGCTGAATTAAAATTAGATTTTAATTCGGGCGAACGAGTTAATTTAGAATTAATTTTGCTAGGCATAATTATTTAATTAAATTTGATTTAATTACGTCGCAACGGAAAATTCATTAATTCGAAATTAGCGAACCCGAGCCCGGGAGTGTTTGCGGGCCCACTCGCATTTCGAATCGTGTGGGTCCCACATGTCATATGAAGCGTCAAATCACTAGTCAATTTTAGTCACTTTGATTGATGGAAGTTGATGGGATTTGATGGTTGAGTGCAAAACACTCTGGTGTGATGTTTGATAGACATTTACCATTTATTTGATTTTTGGTATTTTTAATTTCAATTAAGTGTATTAGATACACAATTCACAAAACACAACCTCTCACTCTCTCTCTCCCTCTCACGGCCTAGAGGATATTTCTTTCACTTTTGGCTGGCCAAAACCGAGAGTTTAAGAAGATGAATAGGAAAATTTGTGGCAAATTTTTCTTATGCTAGCACATGAAGAGTCATCCAAGGTGATAGGGAAACAAACTCATGAGCATGGAATCACCATTTGCAAAGCTTGGAGCTTGGAGCATCAATGAAGGACATGACCGAAAATGGAGGAGCACAAAATCTAGCCATTGCCGTGAGCCACCTTGGAGGAAAGCTTGAAGATTTTTGTGTTCATCGCAACTCATAACCGTTCAATGTAAGTATGATTCCGCCATACCTCTTGTTGTATTCGCACATGTTTCATTGCTTGAAATCGATCTTTGGACTAACCTAGAAACCCAACAGCCCACACCATCATCAGTTTTGGGAATGAATCCCATGGTCGAAGCCCACATTAAGTACATTAAGCTCACTCTCTACACAGCTCAAGAATAAAGCCCATGGAACAAAGCACATATTCAGTACAGCTCGGGAACAAAGCCCACAGTCAACACAGTTCGGGAATAAAGCCCAGCCAACAAAGCCCACATTCAGTACAGCTCAGGAATGAAGCCCACATTCAGTACAGTTCAGGAATGAAGCCCACAGTCAATACAGTTCAGGAATAAAGCCCAGGGAACAAAGCCCACTCTCTACACAGTTCGGGAACAAAGCCCAGGGAATAAAGCCCACATTCAACACAGTTCAGGAAAAAAGCCCGCCATCAGTTCAGTTCGGGAATAAAGCCCACTCTCAACTCAAAACAGGAACAAGAACCACGGGAACAAGACCCACAGCTCAGGGAATAAGACCCTCAACTCAGATCGGGAACAAGACCCACGGGAACAAGACCCACAATTCAGGGAATATGACCCTCAACTCAAATCGGGAACAAGACCCACGGGAACAAGACCCACAATTCAACTTGGGAACAAGACCCACAACTCAACTCAAATCGAGAACAAGACCCACCGGAACAAGACCTTAAATTCAGGGAACAAGACCCTCAACTCAAATTGGGAACAATACCCTCAACAGCTCAGGGAATAAGACCCTCAACTCAAAACGGGAACAAGACCCACAATTCACGGAACAAGACCCTCAAACTCAAATAGGGAATAAGACCCACGGGAAAAGACCCACAACTCAACTTGGGAACAAGACCCACAATCAACTCAAATCGGGAATAAGACCCTCATCTCAACTCAGTAACGGTTCGGGAATGGACCACCTCTCACAAAAGTAACAATTCGGGAATGGACCACCTCTCACAAAGTAACGGTTCAGGAATGAACCTTGGGGTCGTAGCACCTCACCACCAGACCAAGTCAGTTCAAAGCAACAGACAAGTCAAGCGGTAGCTGGCGAGCCAGGTAAGTAAAAATGCATGTATAACTTTGATAAGATTGTCACTGTCAAAGTGGGGGCGACTGTAGGCACTGCATTTTTACATATAAGTCCCGATGATGAGCCTCATACGGATGCACTACCTTTTTAAGTTGCGGAAGTCACGGGAAACGGACGTCGGAAGGGAAAAGTTGGAAATCGATACCTTGTTGGATTTAATTCGCTTGTTTAGCTTCAGGTTTGCTTGTTGGACCTCTGTTTTAAAACACATCCCTAGCCCAAAACCAAAGCCACACGCCCACCTAGCCCAAGCCTATTAAATCATATCTAATAATAATTAAAACATTTAAAACACATGTCAAAAATTAAATTAAATCAAATTAAATTAAATCAAATCCAATTAAATCAAAACAAATCTCATTCCTAAATTAAATAAATAAAATCAAATTTATAAATCACATTCCTAATTAATTTAAATCACATGCCTAAACTAAATGAAATCAAATCAAATCCCAATAATCATCTTCCTAACTAAAACAAATTACCTCTCTAATTAAAGATATCATTTCCTTATGATACACCAATTAAATATTCCCCCCATAATTACAATATTATTTCCCTACCTATACAAGGAAACCCTTAACCCTCTCCTATAAAAAGAGACGTAAACCAAACCCTTCACTCCCCCGGAGCTCATTCACGACAATAACAAAGAAAAAACCCTAACTACCTTCTCATCAACCCTCTCTCTCACGGCCTCCTCTCGCCACTCTCTTCTTCCTCTCTCTGGAACCAACAACGAAACCCTAAGACAGTCACACCATGGACCCACTCGGCTAACCTCACCCTAGCAAATTAGCAAGCCACACAACTCTGACTCACAGCAACACAAACTAGAAAAACAAACCTTTAACGCATACAACTCTCCTCTCCCTTCACGTCCCCACTCAACCTAGACATATCACAAGCAAACAGCCTTCACCGACCAGACATAAGCAACGAAATTAGCACTCATTCATCAACCATGCAATGGACAAACCCTAAAGCCACAAACAGACCACACACTCGGCCTTCTCCCTAACTGACACGACAACGCTCATGGCTTGACACCACGTAAACTGACACAAGCAACAAAATAACCAACAATAAGGCAGCAGACATAAGATATCAAAGACGCCACATCAATAAGCCAACAACAAAGAAACCCTCAAGCAGCCAAGACTGCTCTCCACGAAACACACGTACACACGTCACTTACAAACCAGACGTCCCACTCTTCACAGCCACCTCACACATACGGCACACCACACAAACAATAAAGACTCCACTAACGCACATAAATTAACTATCCCCGCAAACTGCCCTTCACAACCAGTCCCCAAAAATTACACCAAAACCACACAACCAGTCCCCGAATCGGAAAATAGAGAAAACAACAGTCCAAAACAGTGAGGAGACGAAGGAAAACATTGAACTAGTGAACCAGAGGAGTTGCGGAGCACCTTCCGACGGCCACGTAACACACTTCCAAGAGGCGACTTAAAAGGTAAGACAAGAAGGCACCCTTTGTTATATTTTATTTTGTTGTCCTGGAACCGGCATGCTGGGTTGGATGAAAACGTCCAAACAGGCATGCAAAGTCCTACATTAAAAATGGCCAAACTATTGGTCACATCTTTCTTTGACGTTTCGTTAATTATTTATCGCACAATTATTTCATATCATTAGCTTTTACCGTTATTGTTCATTTATCTTTCCATATTTATTTATTTAATATGTTCATGAAATTGTGTGCTTGCCGTTATTTTAACTTACTTTTATGCATGCAAACTTAGATATAGGTTGTATGCGAACTTAGATGTAGGTTATTCTTGCGTAGACTTGGTTATATTATTACATAAATCTGTTCATTACAAGTGGCATAAGTAAGGGACCATTCTGAACCCAATAGTTTGAGGTCTTCCCTTGCGAGGGGTGAGTGTGGCCTTAAATCATTTTCCCAGTTCACACTGGGTGGCGACTCCATTATTCTCCGGTTTAGTCCTCCGCAGGCTACTCCGTACTCCCAACCAGGCCACGAGCCTAGAACAGCGTCGCCAATTTCTGTGTCCTACACCCACCTCAGCTCTGACATATAGAATTGACAGGTAGACATGTGCACTTGTAGAGGACTGGGGGGATGACGATACGTAACTCCCCTAGATCCTAATTCAGGACTAGGGATAACAGATGCCCCTAGATCCTAGTTCAGGGTCAAGCAGTAACTTGGATTCGCACTACTGGTTCTAGTTCAGTGGCTTGGGGGACGGCGATACGTAACGCCCTAAGACCACTAGTTAGGCGTATGGGGGGAAGGCGATACGTAATGCCCCCATGCGTCAAGTTTTTCAGAAATAGATATTTTAGAAATAGTTTTCAGAGAAAGATTTCAGTGTCAGGCTTTCAAAGAAAAGGATTTTCTAAGATGAAGTTTTCAGAAATGAAATTTTTATAAAAAAGTTTCAGAAAGAAAATTTAGATTTACTGAAAAAAATCAGAGTTTCGCAGACAGGAAAATTTTTTCTGAAACGTTTTGCAGGAATTGTTGTGTTTAAAAAAAAAAAAGAGTTTCGAGAAAAATATGGTTTCTAGTAACAATTTCCCTTTTTAGAAACCGAGAGTATTCATAAAAGTACATAAGTTTTTGTTTTAATTGTCTACTCACTTAGATCGTTCAAACGATCTAACCCCCACTCCCAGTTTCCTTGGTTTGCAGGTATTCCCTGAGGACGAGCTCAAGTGGGTGGATACTGATAGCAGTCACTAGAGGGTTTGGTCCACCAAGTCGAGTCAAAGATAGAGTTCAGTTATGTTTGGTATAGTCCAGTTTCAGATAATTGTATGACAAGTTGTGTACAGATACTCATGTAAAGAATTGTTAAGATAAGTAATGTTGAGTTTTATATATGTGTACTATTTTATATTCTTTATCATGGTTTGGGCAATGGTTCGTAAATGAGATTATGTTTAAGAAAATGGTAACAGTGTTGTTCATAGTTAGAAAATCAGAGGCTCAGGGGAATAGTACATCTATTCCCTACCGGTAGCTTCTCATGGATTGGGGATGTTACAAAGATGGTATCATATCATGGTCTAGGGTGTCAGTGACTGTAGTGGGTAGAGTGTTGGGGTCTTGTATGCGTAGTATGCCTGAGGTACTTGTATATGAGGCACTACCTCTACAGTATCCGGTCCTCGAGTACGTCCTCAAAGTCATATAGACAAGTTAGTAAGAATTTCTGAAATATTCGAATAATGTTCCTTATGAAGTAACTTCATTCTTTGAAAATCTTTCCATAGTTACCTCGGTACAATTTCAAAATATCCTAGGCAAGTTATAAAGATAGATAGTAAAATTCTAAGGATATTTTTACCCAATGAAGTATGAAGAGAAAGATAAAGCTAGAAAGAAAAGTATAGAAGGATATTTAGATAACCAAGAGAACAGATAGTAAAAGTTCTAAGAGTAGTTACGCAAATGAGTGGGAAAAGAAATCTATAACAAAAGTAAATAATTGTATGTAGATGTTCAAGCACTAGAGTTAAAAAGAGATAACGATACAAAAACAGATAAGTAAGGAAGTATCAAAACCTATAGTAGTAAAGGAATAGGATAAGCCTGAGCAAGAGTAAAATTTTTGGTAGACTTAAGTAAGTTTTCTTTCGTAGAATTCTTTAAACAATTCTTCCAAACGAATCCAGTAGCTTCTGAATACCCCAAGGGAATAGGATAAGCCTGAGCACGCTATGGTTCGCCTGTTTGAAGATTCTGGATAAGCTGATAGGTGACACATGGCGTGGGGTTGGGCTTCAATTATTGTGACACGTGGGGCTTCTGATTGGTCGCTGAGATTCTTATCCGCCACGTGTCAGATAAGGATTAGATACTCAATGATTGATGCTGACGTGGCAGTGACGTGGCGACGACGTGGCGACACGTGGGAAAGAGACTGTCGGCACCGTATGGTTGCGACACGTGTCACTTCCTGATTGGCTGATGATGATGTGGCACGACACGTGGCAATTTTGACTTGTTGACTTGCTGACGTGGCTGATGACATGGAGACATATAAGATGCCACGTGGCACACGTGGCGATGATGACTGTCGGCACCGTAGGATGCTGACACGTGGCACAGCGCATGTTAGCAGATCGGCTGTGATGGTGACACGTGGCACGGCGCATTTTAGCAAAGTCAAACTTTTCTCAGATTCTGATTTGTGGACCCGGCGCACGTTAGCACTGTTCGGTGGATGTTAGATGTCGCGACTCGCAAGTCTTCAGTGTCGCGACGCGCTAAAGAAAAAAATATCACTGTTGACGCATTTTTGTCCGTTTTTGCCCCAAATTGTCTCCAATGCTTTCCAAACTTTATTTATCTGCAAAATAACACAAAATACATCAAAACGTTCACAAAACTTGAGAAACTATACGAAATATTAGGTCAAATGAGTGGGAATAAGTGATATAAATACCACTCATCAACCATATACATCACTGTATATTAGCTCCAATAAATTTTCAGCATGGTGTCAAACACCAAAGATTGGGCCTATGTCATTTTCCCTAAGAAACATGACTCACAAATCGGATAAAGATCTAAGGTAAGATTTTCAATCAAACAATCCTTTACCAATTTTGTATAGACGTCAAACACCTATGTGGCCCAATATGATATGCCATAATTCAATTTATTTAATACAGATCTAATACTTGTATTTTCCTCTACATTAAAGGCATCTCTATATGTTTCCAAACATAGTAACTGTTAGATAAAGAATATTTATCATATAAACATAAATCACCATATTTAATGTTTATTTTATATTCCTCTTTATCTAATATAAGTAAAGATATTATTTATATGATAATAGAGGATATATAGTAACAGTCATGTAAATCTAATTTACATATAATATAGATATCTAGAACAATTGTTCCTATGGCTCTGACATTTAATGTCTTGTCATTGCCAACTCTAACTGGATCTCTCTTATGTTTAGCCTTCTTATAGAGTTGCAAATATGAGTAGAACTAAACAGTGTCTAACACCCTACTACTTATTTGCAATTAAGGCTAATAAGATGTTATAACAGGAAAATACAAAACATAAATAGAGTTCTTGTTTTCCTTTCAAATCTGGACAATTTTTCTTCCAGTGTCCAGATTCTTTGCAGTGCAGAAACGCACATGAGCTACATACGGTTTTATAGTTTGTTTCTTGGAATCTTTATTCTTTTATCCCATTGTATTCTTCTTAGACTTCCTAAAAATCTTTGAAGAGTTTGCTCCACCATGAAGGTACAAAGTGGGGTTTCCCTTTCTTCAAATCATGTTATGCCTAGCGTAACATATTATGAAGCTATCGATATATGGCTTGCATTGAATGTATCAAAAAGCCAACATATGTACCGGGTAAAGAAGACAAGATCGGATATTGGCCAAGCCAATCATCCATCTAAATGTCTTGTCATTCCATATATCGGATTTGGTTAATCATTATCCAAACATGAATGCTAACCACTCATTGAGCGTAGCATGGAAAAATTCCTCTGAAATACCTCAATTTCTTGATTTGCTTTGAACAACTCCTTGAGTGCTCTTAAAATGCTCCAAGCATTTGATACATCTATGTACAATCTAAGTAAATTATAAATAAATTCGACAGACATTGGATTGAGCGTAGCATACCTCAATCATTCTGATTCTAAGACAAGGTGGATGTTCATCTCATACTCTAAGTAGTTTAAGTCTTTTTATCCAAAATTTGCGCAAATGGATTTGTGGCAGCCATCTATAAGACAACATTAAATCACTAGTAGTACTTTTTTCATTTCAATATAAAAAAATACTAATTGATTATGGCATTTTAAATCTATTAGTGCCATCCCACTACTTTACGTAATTCTGTAATATCCCTTAACGAAAAAAAAAATAGATTTGACTATCAAAATTTCATAGCGGGAAGTGGACCCCCAGACATTTACTCCAGCCTCACACTAATGACGATATTGGCCTTTGTAAACTCATTAGGTAGACCTCCAAAGTCAATCACATCATATGACTCCTAGTTTGGTCCTGAACCATTTCTTATCCTCACACTAATGACGATATTGGATTAAGACGTGTTATAGGTGTATACTTGTCAATGTGCATTAATGAGCTTCGTATGTACACCGTCACACTAATGACGATATTCGGTGACTAAGTTAACTCATCCGCTATATCTAATGTTTTACCGGAGCGACCTAAGTTCCGAGCAATTATACCCTCACACTAATGACGATATTGGATATAAGTAGTAAGAACTCATTCATCTCCGTATTGATAAGACGAACCATCCAATAATGGTCCAACATTATTAATACTATTACTTAATTAAAGTAATCACCTAATCATAAGAGATTTATGACAATAAAGTCATTAACTTAATTAGGTCAAGTTTTAATTTAAAACATGCAATACATATACAATATGTTTTATGCATAATTAAATTAAAATTACTAAGTCATAGATTCAAAACAGGTGTTGTGTGGTTAAGCATTTGCTCTGATACCATTTGGTTGGGAAAGTTGTGGAACCCATAGGGTCAGATCAGTTTCCCGCACAGCGGAAGTGGGTCTAACCCGTGGATATCAAGTATGGGTGTATTTTAAAAATTAATAAAATACAATATTTTATTTTATTTTTCAAGTCTTTAGGGAAAACCAAAAATAAATCTGGATCCGGAAAAATCACTCCGGGATAAAAAACGGAAAAATTTCAAAACTTTTCAGATCCCGTGCGCACCTAGTACGCTTGCAAGCGTGCGCTGCATCCAGCATGTGCTACATATAGTGCTGGCTACAAGCTGCAAGGCCAGTGTTGCAGCGCCCCTATAGGGAAAAAATGATGTTGCAAATTTGTTTTCAATTTTTTTTAAAATTTTATTTTCTAAAATTAAAACACTTAAAATCACCCAAAAATATTTTAATTTCAAAACCAACCACAACACTTATTATAAAATAAACATATATAAATTCTAAATATATATATGCATTTCTTTGAATCAAATTACAACCCAAAATAGAATCGCAATAAGAAATGTCTCATGAACAATTCTAGGCCACCCAAAGGTGGTCAAGTGATTCTAGAATGGTAGCCATAGCTCTAAGCTTTAATATAGAGTTCCAAATTCTAATTAATTGTTCCATGTCCAACATGAACATCTTTGACCTAAATTATAAGCATGTTGTGTTTATACTTCTAAAGTATCCTAACACAATTGATAAGCATTATTTCAACATTAATATATGTTATCATGCATCTAATACACAAATCAACATAGCTTAGGAGAAGATCAAACATTACCTAGTAAGCTTGATGCAAGATCCTATCTAGCTCTCTTTTGTTGAAATGGTTGGAGAACCTCCAAGGTGTGCAAGCTTGACTCTAAGATCCAATCTTGTTTCCAATGCTATCAAGCTTCACATCAATATCCAATCTTGATTTCTCCTAGATGAAATGTTGTAGAGACCTCACAAGCTTCTCTAAACACTTCTCTAACTTATGCCAATCTCTCAAGAATTACTTGTGTATAGCTTACTCAAGCTTTTGCTTATGCTTATACTTATTCTTTTCTGTGTAATTAAAACCTTGATTAAGCTTGCTATTTATTGCAAAACTTGGGCAATTTTTAATTAATAAAAGTTGTAATCAACTTTTAAGTGGGTTTAATCTAATTTGTCCAAATATGTATACTTAGGTGTGACTAATCTCCATTGTCTCCCACTTTAATTTAATTCAATTAAGTCAAGCCAAGGATTAGAAAATGGATTAGTTCAATATTTTCCACTTTGATTTAATCCCATTAAATCAAGCCAAAACCACCTATTATTACATACTAACAATTACCATAATATCCTCAAATGGTAGAGATAATTATGATTTTACAATTAAGCCCTTATGTAATTATTGAATTAATCCAATTAATCCAATTAGGTCAAAGTAAATAATCAATGTTATCCAATAACACTTGATTATCTTAGTTGATAATTATAATATCGAATATTATCTTTTATAAAAAATAATCGGCTACCCAAGGCCTCAACAAGTACATTTCATATTGGGACTCTCTAAGTTCAGACACATTCGTCATATAAGCCTAGCTAATATGTACGCAATTCGGCCACCTCCGAATTCGCGAAGAACACGAACGACCTTTTTGAACTATACAAGTCGAGGTCATCATATATGTTTAACAATCCCTCCGTCGTAGGCTATCTGAGTTGTGCTTAGGAAACATAGAATATACCGTCAAGTTTCCAGGGCGCACATCTCATGTCGACATGTCCAGTATTCTTTACAATTGATACGATCCACCCTAGGTGATCAGCTTTGGCCAAAGTCTTTAAGAATCGGACTTACTCAAATGGAAACCTAACACTTATATAGTACATATACGGGCCGACAGATCCTATTTTGCTTCGCTCTTGATTATTGAGTGCATCAGTCCACACCCAACGAATATCTAGAGGCTAGACCATGAAATGTTTCTGACATACATGGCATCAGAGTGTGGAGGATCTCACATAAAATCAATGATATCCTATAGTCAAAGGATCACATATGCTACTCGACTCGAGGAGATTCCTATTGACGGTGGTCTGTACTTCCAACTATTAGGAATCACCTATGAGTCATTCAGTATTCGGTCCAATTAATACTCACATGTCTATACGAGCTTTTAAAGCTCATGGTACATCAGTTTAAACCATTGGAACTCCAATTCCAATGTACGACAAGTGCTAGTCTTCTAGGTTATAGGAATTCGACCGTATTCCAAAACCAACGACTAAGAATGTATACAAATACTTTAAGAATAGTTTATAATAGTAATACTTAACCCAATGTCAGACCATCTAGTGTCCAGTATTACTACATGACTATTCTAAGGTCGATGTCATTCTTAGCATATTTATACATCAATCTAATATGCATAATGAAAATACCATTAATATGGTTTGAAATGAAAATGTAGTTATTTTATTCATAAATACAAAAATATAATGTACTATACATTATCCGTATTAGGGATCCCAGCACCAACTCCAACAATTGTTTACAATGGAAACATTTCCCTTTGGAATTGGTTCTTTTAGAGCCTTTGTTGTTCTTATTTTTCATTGGTTTTGCCTTTGCCTTTGCCTTCCAATTCCATTTCTTCTTCTTCTTTGCAGATTTAGAAGATTCGGCAACATTTGCCTCGGTATTGGACCTACGAGGACCATTCATAACAGACTCGTAATTGGTGAGCTCATTTAGCAGTTCATTCAATGTAAAAGTCAACTTTTTCATAGAACAATTGCTTTTAAACTGCACGAAACTCTTCGGAAGGGTTTTGTAACATCCGGTGCCCCGACGACTTGCACGCTACTAGAACCTGACGAATGTTATAGTACAGAGGCATAATACTTGATATGAATTATGTTCGAGTAAGTACGTGATCATAAAATGGAATTTGGGACATTCAGTAAATCCCTTAAAATTTCGACGTGGAACTTAGCTTACGACTCGTTCCGAATAGTCTTAAGTAATCGGGCCCTAACGTTTTCATATGACCTCCAAGTTTTATGAATTTTATATTGTCGGAAAGCTAAGACCAAGACCTACAACTTTCACGTTGAAAGTTTTTCCAAATTAGGACAGAAAAACATCATGATTTCCGTAACTGCTACAGTAATTTTGAGAAAAGACTAGAAATGAGACATGTGGTAAAATCTCAACCAATCCTTTTATCACAAAAATCAGCCACCTTGCCTATAAATAAGGCACTATTCATGCATCCATTAGGAGTGAAAAATGTGAGCTTGAAGTGGAGGGGGAAAATCCTCAAATTTTTCTTCATTTCTATGAAAATAATAAAGGTTGATGATGAGCTTTCAAGTTTTCTTGATCAAGTAAGCTTACATTCTCTTCCTATCTTCTCAAATTCTTTTCAATTTTGAATATAGAGTATAAAGCCCCATTTCGCACCTTACTAATTTTAGAATTTGGAATTGTTAAATTGGCTTTAAGTGGGTTATTAGAATGTGTTGTGGGAAGTAACATGATGGTATTATTATGATTGAGGTTTGGGTATGTGAATATATTTGAGGGGGGAAGTTGAATGTGCTTCTTATGTGTTATTGATATATTGGTACATAAATTGGGATTGGAAATGCCTCTTGAGTATGCATAGTGTAGTTAAAATGGTATTTATACGAAGATTTTAGTGTGGAAGTGTGGTGAAGCAAGCTAAGTTTAAAAAGATTGATATTAGGCCTTGAATCTGGCCTCGCATCGCGACGCCAAGCACCGTGCTTCGCGACGTGTTCTGGAAAACAAGCTCTAATTTGGTTCTGTCTTGTGCGCATCGCGACGCGCGTGGATTTTTGTCATGATGCGAACCAAAACCAGCTTTCTGTTTTGGTCTTCTCCAGGCCGTGTCGCGACGCGCAAGTATTGGCGTCGCGACGCCTGACCATTTTCGAGGACATTTTTTTACCAATTCAGTTTCGACTCGGGATATTAGAAGCCACCTGTAGGCACTGCATTTTTACACATAAGTCCCTATGATGAGTCTCATTTTGGAGACACTACCTTTTAAGTCACGGAGGTCACGGAAAACGGACATCGGAAGGGGAATTCAGAATAAACAAGGTTCACTGTTTTCGTTGGTGCTGCGTTCATGTGTTCGTTCGAACGTCAAACAGATTACGGGCGTTCGTTCTGCGTTCGATTAAGCGTTCGAGCGGTGTCAGTAATTCTGGTTTTGCTGCTATCCTCACATTAAGCCCAATTCGCCCAAACCTTGGCCCACACGCCCAAGCCCACTTAAAACACATATTTAACACATGGTAAAATCAAAACAATCTAAAAATCACATACCAAATTAAATAAAATACTTACACAAATTAAAGAAATTGCATGCCTAATTAAAATCAATCAACAAACTAAATGCCTAATCCAAGCCAATCAAATATTCAACATGCCTAATCCAAGCCAATCAAATCCCTTGCTTTCCTTGTCCAACACCAAATCATATCCCTTTTTAAATACACAAATCCCTTTCCTTGTCAAGCCTAACCCTTTGCCTATAAAAAGAACCCTTCACCAACCTTCTCAAAGCTAGCTAGCTCATTCACACAAAAAAGCCCCTTCTCTCCACTCTCTCTAGAGTTCACGCCCATTACAGAAAAAAGAAGAAAAGAATCTCCAACCCTTTTCCCCTAGCTCACATACAAAACACAAACAACACACACAACAACCCTTCTCTCACCAACTTAACAAGAAAAACACACAGCAGCCCCTAACCCTTGAAATCAGCCCCTGACAGCACCGAAATTACCTCTGAAATCAGTCCCAAACAGCAGGCCTAAACACACACCAAAACAGTCCCCTAAATTACCAAAAACAGTAACCAGAACATCCCAAAAATAGTAACTAAAACACAGCAGCAAACCAGTAGCGACGGCAGAGAATCGGAGTCAAAAGCAGCAGCAAAAGATGGAGAAAGACGACTCAAAACAGTGACACAACGAACGAGAACAGTGAACCAGTGAACCAGAAGAGTTGCGGAGCATCCACCCTTCCGACGATCGTGTACCGTACATCCGAGAGGTGATTTAAAAGGTTAGACCTGAGGGCACTTTTTCATTAGTTTATATTCGTTTCTCTTATTATTGAATTCTATTCGCATGAGAGTCGTTTATGGATGCATGTTGTGGCTTGAATGAAATGGAAGAGTGTCGTCTCTTGTGGTATATAGGATGGAAACCCAGACGTAAATTCCGTAGCCGAATCCGAATGGACGTTAGTGCGGTCTGTACTTGGGATACAACTCCACGTACCACTTGAGTAAACATCGCCTTCTCTTGTTTTGTGTTGCTTTGGTTTATCTATTTCTTATTATTTAAATTCTGTATGTCGCTTATTTGTGTATGATATAATCGAGTGCATGGGCTCAGTAAGTGCGATGAACGGTCCCCTAATCAGAGGGGTTAAAATCCTTCACCACGATGCTTTGCCGCACCGATTGATGTGTGTTCGGTTGAATGCGAGATACGTCCAATCGGGCACACTACATTTAATATTATTGCTTTTAATTCTTTGTATGCATGATTCAATCGAGGGCATGGGCTTAGTAAGTGTGATGTGAGATCCCCTTATGGGGAGGGGTTTAAAGCCCTTTACCACGATGCTTTGCCGCGCCGGTTGATGTGTGTCCGTTTGAATGCAAGATACGCTCAATCGGGCATATTTAGTTTGATATGATTGTCTTTATGCTTGTATGTATGATGTGATGCGACGCGCATGGGCTTAGTATGTTGGTCTAAAGGTCCCCTCTTTGAGATATCAAGAGCCCTAAAAGGCCGCCTTTACGGCAGTACTTCGCCGCGCCCCTTTATTTTGTTGTTTAAGTATTGCGTCTCATTTCATGCATCAGGTCTGTTCCCGTTCGAACGCGTTTACGAACGCAACTCGAACGCGCATGCATTTTTCCTTATCATGTATCAGGTCTCATTTCCATTCGAACGCGTTCACAAACACCATACGAAAGTGAGCATTCTGTTTCATTTCTGTTCAAACGCGTTCACAAACGCCACACGAACGTGAGTATTCTGTTTCATTTCCGTTTGAACGCGTTCACAAACGCCATACGAACGTGAGCATTCTGTTTCATTTCCGTTCGAACGCATTAACAAACGCCACACGAACGTGAGTATTCTGTTTCATTTCCGTTCGAACGCGTTTATGAACGCTACTCGAACGAGAACCTTCTGTTTACCGTTCGAACGCATCTACGAACGCTGTACGAACGCACACGGTAAACAGATCCTCTTGCATCACATTATGACATGTCCATCTTAGCATATGGTTACCCCTTTGTACGCTATGGATTTGTATTACCTCTCTAGTTGTCTGTGCCTACAATGTTGTTTATCGTCATTTTGATTTCCTTTACATTACATGCAAATGTTACCATGACTGTTTGTGTTTATATTTACATGAATGATTGAATTCTTATGACGTTATGTGCTTGTTTTTGCAAAGGCCTACTTTTGAGCATGTGAATTTGGCAATAAGATTTGTTTTCATGTATGTTAGATGTAAACCATACTTTTAAGCATGTGAATCTAGGATTGTGTTGCACTTGGAAATATATGTCATAGGCTTGGTTGGATTATTGCATAAATCTTTACATTGCAAGTGACATGAGTAAGAGACCATTCCGAACCCAACGGTTTGAGGTCATCCCTTGCGAGGGGTGAGTGCGGCCTTAAATCTTTGTCCCGGTTCACACCGGGTGGCGACTCCATGTTATTTCATACTTCCCACCTAGGCCGCGAGCCTAGAACGGCGTCGCCCAGGTTCTGTGTTCCACAGTCTGGCGACTCCACTATAGATTTATGCTTTAATTAACCGTGTCTACAAATGTGTGAAATGGGGGTTGTGATTAAAGGCATTTTGAGGCTAGGTAATGGTTTGGTGTCTTCCTTCACTCATTACCTTTCTAGAAGGAAAAGCTATGAAGGCACCTAAATAGCCATCTACTCGTAGCCTATTGTGATGGACTAATTTGGAGGACTCGTTGTTTATTCTTGACACCAAGCGATAAGAGCCTAAGAGGCTTGGGTATTTAAGTGAGCCTCGCTCCACCTTCCCTCTGGGGAATCTACAACGGGAAATCCATTTGACAGTCTGTCACACACCATAGCTCATTGGCACGTACCTTAGTGTATAAAAAAGGGTGTGCTCACTTGGTTGCTCGAACCCTTGATTGGGGAGACCTAGTTGTGGGCCATCCTTCGCCGATGAGAGCCTTTGTCCATACTCCCACGAACCCATTGTACAAAATTAACTATGTAGTAATGAAATTGCCTTTTACCGTTTTGTAATTTATTTACTTTGATATATAAATGGTAAAAGTCCCTATGATTAGTTCCGGATTGTGATGATATGAGACAGTATCAATCCATAAAGGTTTAATCATTAAATATCCCTAGTCGTAGTATTATCGAGATTGGACATCGATAATGCGGAATAGACTAGTACTGCACTTGTGCATGTTGTGAGGGCACAACGGCATAGTTCTCATATATTTAAGTATTGGATACTTATGCAAGTGCGGTAGGAGGTTGTGTTTTACCGATAGTACGGAAAACAGCTTCGCTCTGGATAGACCCCGCGGAGTCCCATTGGTAGTATGTCTGCGTGTCTATGGGAGTCCGCTTCAGGGTAGGTGCATATGATCTTAACCTGAGACTTGCATCGCTAGTACTTACGACGATCGGTAAACTTTAGTTTTGATGGTCCAGGGCTTTAACGGGTTCTGTGTACATCTCTTCTGGTTTATCGAGAATCGTAGTGTATTGGATGTGATGTCAAGATGGAAGTATCACTTCAGACATATGGAGATGATGATCGCGAGGGATTCAGAACTAGTACTCTATAATGGTTGCAACCATCGGGATAATATGACTAGGTCAGGATTATCCGATTCAAAGAGACTGGTTGCTTGACATCCGATATGTGTTTCGGACGGGGCAGACACTTATCCAGCCCCAGCCCTAGCATGTGATCATCCGATACTAGTCGATATACACTATACTACGGTATACTACGCCTGTTATAGATCTAATATTCCAGTAAGAATATTTCTAGAGAATTGGGTAGGCATGGCGTTTTGCTAGAGGCTAACCTTGTCTTGTAAATCGGTAAAAACGTAGTACTTGGTACGTACGTGTTCGGATAGTTCGACAACCGGATTTACTGCCAACATATCTAGAGGTCTCTTGGGTCGCATCCCGAAGATTCACCGATGACGTATGATTCAAACTCGATTAATCTTGGATTAATTACGGAGAGACTTTATCTTGGATAAAGTACTGTATAAAGAGAGAGAACGATTAATTTAGAATTAATCGTAAAATTATTATATTCGATATAATAAACGGAATTCGATTTCGACGCGAAATTGAAATTAGATTTTAATTCGGGCATGAATATAATTTAGAATTAATTCGTTAGCGACGTAAATAATAATTTCGCTATGCGCAATTATTTATTTAAATTCGATTTAATTAACGTCGCGACGTAAGCTCGATATTTCGGAAATATCGAACCCGAACGCGTGAGTGCAAGTGGGCCCACTTTCATTTGGAAACGTGTGGGGCCCACATGACACTTGTCATTATTTGTATTTTTTTAATCAAGATGCAATGCATGAAGATAGTGTACAAAGCACTCAAAGATAATGCATGGAAATTGAGTGTTAGACACTCTAAGTCTTTGCATGGTTTGTGTTATATTTATATTATTTTTATATTATTATAACATAAATATAAATTGATTTTTGAGACAAAAATCATATCTTCTTCTCCCTCTCTCATTACCGAAACCAGTAGACAAAAACTCTCTCAAAAGTTCTTCATTTGTTTTGTGGCAAGACAAGAAGAAGGTGTTCTTGTTGGAAATCTAATAACCATGTCCCAAGATCAAAATCAAGCAAAATATATATAAGAATGAACAAGATTGAAGTAAGGGCGGAAACAATACTCACAAAAACCAAATGTGGATGCAAAGGATGAAGCAAAAATGCTCCTATGTGCAGTGAGGAATTCGGCCAAGCAGTAAGGAGAAGCTCCAAGCTTAAATTTGATCCTTCCAAGCTCTAAGATGAGTTTCCCATAACACCTTGTATGATCCCTTGATGTTGCTAGCCAATCATTACCAAAATTGAGTGTTAGACACTAAAGTCTTTGCATGGTTTGTGTTATATTTATATTATTATTAATATAATTATAACATAAATATAAATTGATTTTTGAGACAAAAATCATATCTTCTTCTCCCTCTCTCATTACCGAAACCAGTAGACAAAAACTCTCTCAAAAGTTCTTCATTTGTTTTGTGGCAAGACAAGAAGAAGGTGTTCTTGTTGGAACTCTAACACACAAGTTTGGCTAGCAACATCAAGGGATCATACAAGGTGTTATGGGAAACTCATCTTAGAGCTTGGAAGGATCAATTTAAGCTTGGAGCTTCTCCTTACTGCTTGGCCGAATTCCTCACTGCACATAGGAGCATTTTTGCTTCATCCTTTGCATCCACATTTGGTTTTTGTGAGTATTGTTTCCGCCCTTACTTCAATCTTGTTCATTCTTATATATATTTTGCTTGATTTTGATCTTGGGACATGGTTATTAGATTTCCAACAATGGTATCAGAGCCTAAAAAATGCATGCAAATATATTAGGATGTTATTTGGGGAAAATTGTTTGAAGCATGATTTGATGAGTTTGCTTGATTAAATATGCTTAGATGTATGTTAAATGGATTATACATCATCAATTTCATGGAAAATGAATGGATTAATTTTTCCAACCCCAAAGTGGCTTGGCCGAATACATGCAAGCATGAGGACTAAATGATTTTTTAATTTTAAGACATTGGATGACTTGAAATAATATGGAGATGATCATTTGTTGACTTGATTGGATTGAAAACGAAATCGGAACCATATTAATCACCTTGGCCGAATGCTTGATGATGATTAGGGACTTGATTTTTTGATTAAATAATGTTGGACATGTATTTAAGATAAAAATATGATTAATAGATTAATTTGATATTTTGGGAATATTGATTTAAAGGATTAATCATAAACATACACTTTAATTAATTAAGTTATAAAATTTGGAATTTTAAAATTTAGTTAATTGGGCTTAAATTGGAATTGGGCCTAAAAAAACTATTATTTGGTCATAAATGGGCTTGGTTGGGCCAAGTAGATTTGGACCATTTGGATTGGATCCAAAATGGGCCTAAATCACACCATTTAAGTCCAAATGTAATAAATGGGCTTTTATGTTTAATTGGGCCTTATGGGCTTGATATTGGTTTTATGGCAAATGAGGGTGATTCCTTATTGGGCTTGGAAATTGGGTTTGACCCACATTGACCAAGGCCCAAGCCTAATGAAATCAATAGAAAGCCCATCGGACTTTAATTAAACGGACATTAGATGTTGGTTGGGCTTTGAGACCCAATAGAACTAGATTTGGAATCTAAGTTATAAAAGCACAATAAAAGTGTATATATTTAATTTAGAATTAAATAATAGGATTAGTATTGAATACGACTTAAATTGGATTTAACGATAGTTCGATATAATTCGTGTGAATTCATACCATATGTATTTATTCTCAAAACGAGTTGGACTCGCGCAAATGCAAACAATTGTTGAGACAGTATCAGTCCCCAAAGGTTAATAATTAAATATCCCTAGTCGTGGTATTATCGAGACTGGACATCGATAATGCGGAATAGACTAGTATTGCGCTTGTGCACGTTGTGAGGGCACAACGGCATAGTTCTCATATATATAAGTATTGGATACTTATGCAAGTGCGATAGGAGGTTGTGTTTTACCGATGGTACGGAAAACAGCTTCGCTCTGGATAGACCCCGCGGAATCCCATTGGTAGTATGTCTGCGTGTCTATGGGAGGCCGCATCAGGGTAGGTGTATATGGTCTTAACCTGAGACATACATCGCTAGTACTTGCGACAATCGGTAAACTTTAGTTTTGGTGGTTGGGGACCTTAACCGGTTCTGTGTACACCTCTTCTGGGTTTATCGAGAATCGTAGTGTACTGGATGTGATGTCAAGATGGAAGTATCGCTTCAGACATATGGAGGTGATGATCACGCAGGACACAGAACTAGTACTCTATAAAAGGTTGCAACCGTCGGGACAATATGACAGGTCAGGATTGTCCGATTAAAAAGAGACTAGTTGCTTGATGTCCGATATATGTTTCGTACGGGGCAGACACATCTCCAGCCCCAGGCCTAGCATGTGATCATCCGATACTGGATCGATGTACGCAATACTACGGTATACTACGCCTGATACAGATCTTATATTCCTATAAGAATATTTCTGGAGAATTGGGTAGGCATGGCGCTTTGCTAGAAGCCAACTTGTCTTGTAAATCGGTAAAGACGTAGTACGAGGTACGTACGTGTTCGGATTATCCGACGACCGTATTTACTGCCAAAATATCCGGAGATCTATTGGGTCGCTTCCTGAAGATTCACCTATGATATTTGATTCGAACTTAATTAATCTTGGATTAATTGCGGAGAAACTTTATCTTGGATAAAGTGCCTTATTTAGAGAGAGAGAACGGTTAATTTGGAATTAATCGATATAATTATTATATTCGATATAATAATCGAAATTCGATTTCGACGCGAAATTAAAATTAGATTTTAATTCGGGCGTACGAGTTAATTTAGAATTAATTCGTAAGCGACGTAAATAATAATTTCGCTAGGAGCGATTATTTATTTAAATCCGATTTAATTAACGTCGCGACGCTAGCTCGGTATTTCGGAAATATCGAACCTGAACGCGTGAGTGGACGTGGGCCCACTTTCATTGGGAAACGTGTGGGGCCCACATGACACTTGTCATTGATATGGCATTGCATGTTAATAGTGTACAAAACACTCTAAGGCATTGCATGGTGATAGTGTGCATTTCACTCAAAGGCATTGCATGGAGTTTGAGTGTTTGACACTCTAAGCCATTGCATGGTTTATGTCATAGATTTATTATTAATTTAATAAATTATAACATAAATATAAATTGATTTTTGGTAAAACAAAGATTAATTAATCAAGACATTTTCAAAAATTCTCTCTTCTCTCAAAATTGCCGAGAGCTCCATTGACAAGGGCAAGGAAGATTTGATCTTCCACTTCTCCATTTTTGCTAGCACAAGCAAGGGATCAAAAGAGGTGATAGGGAAACCATCAAAGAGCTTGGAATACAAGAGCTTGGAGCTTGAAGTCTTCTTCCTCCTCTTGGCCGAATCCTCCACCACTTGGAGCTTCTACCATTTGATCTTCTACTTCATCACAGGCATTGTAAGTATGATTCCGCCATACTTCATGTTTAAATATATATTCTTTATAGTATTTCACATGCTTAATCTTTGTTTGGGACATATTATAGAAACCAACAGTCCACCTACCGGATCTAGGAATTGGATGGGATCCAATTGATCTTCGAGATCTACCTAGTTAAATATCATACAACTTGTTGGCCAAAGTCAAGGTTGTGTGTTATTTAACGGGATCCTAGCCCACTAGGAAATTGGATTTCCCGAGTACTCAACAGAGGGTTAGAGACTTGTAGAAAATAGTGGGAGGCTAGTATTGAGTTTGCAATTTCATTCAGATACTTAGCTTTACGCGCATACAAAAATTTATTTCGTCAATTTTTTAACATTAGTTGGACTAATAAAATGTTATTTTTTTGTAACAGTTTGACTGTACCCATTTTATCGTTAACTGGATAGTTGGACTATCGTAGTTAAGATGGCTAGCAAGGTAAATGTCCGTGACATTATCATGGGTGACAATGTCTTTAAGGGGACAAACTTTGCTGATTGGGAAATGAACCTAAGGATAGTCCTTGGGGCGGAGAGGATACGTATACGATTCAGAGACCTCTCGGGCCTATGCCCACTGAGCCACTTGAGCTGGAGTTATGGAAAACTCACAGTGATGATTGTGACACGGCTCAGTCAATCATGCTTGCTTCAATGACTCAACACTTTCGTCGCCAAAATAGGGACTTGGATCCTTATAATATGATGGCAAGATTGCAAGATCTTCACCGCACTAATAAGCGGATGGCGAGGTACGAGTTGGTGAAGAGGATCTTTCGCACCCGTATGACTGATGGTAGTTCTGTTGAGGTCCATGGGACTCAAATGATAGCCGATATTGATGAACTGGCTTGTATGGGTATAGTCTTGGAGTCTGAGCTGGCTATAGATGTACTTCTACAGTCACTACCCGATACTTGGAAACAGATTGTCATCAACTACAAACTGATGAATTCGGATGATGACACTCTTGGAGAGTTGTTGTCAATTCTCAAGGAGTCAGAGAAAGAACTTCTGAAAGGCAACAAGCGCGAGGCGCACTTTGCAACAACATCTCAAACGCCGAAAGCTGGGCTCAAGGCAACTGGGGGTGTTAAGAAGAAGAAGCATAAGAACAAAGGCAAGGCCAAGTCAACAAAGGCTTCTGGGAAGCCAAGGGACAAGTCTCAAGATGTTTGCCTGAAATGCGGCAAGAAAGGTCACTGGAAGCGTGACTGCCGCATGAACAAGGGACATAAGGAGGACATACAGGCGGGCAAGGCACCGGCCTCAGGTATGTTGTTATTGAGATAAATTGACTACTTCAAGTCTTAATAAAAATTGGATTTTTGATTCTGGCTGTGGTTCTCATATTTGTACTGATGTGCAGGATCTGCATGATAGCAGGAGACTGGCTTGGGGGGGGAGATTGATCTACGAGTTGGAAATGGAACTTCTGTTGCTGTTTTTGGGCCGTAGGCACTTTTGTTTTGGAACTGCCCTCGGGGCACGTACTTAAACTTTTGAACTGTTATTATGTTCCTAGTTTAACTAAGAATATTATTTCTGTATTTTTGTTAACCCAGTGTGGGTACACTTTTGTATTTAAAAACACCAGGTGTTATTTATATATGAATGATGCAGAAATTTGCAGTGCTGATGCAAATAATGGTCTTTATATTTTGAATATAAATGAATCTCCAAAATGTAAAATAACAAACAAAAGGCTCAAAATGAGTAATCCAAAAGAAGAAACTTATTTGTGGCATTGTCGTCTGGGACACATCAACAAGACTCGCATATCCACACTTTCGAAGAGTGGGTACTTGGACGGATTTGATCCAAATTCATATGACGTCTGCGAATCTTGTTTATTAGGCAAAATGCCTAAATCACCTTTTAGTGGTAAAGGTGAACGCGCCACTGAACTGTTAGCCCTCGTTCATAGTGACGTTTGTGGGCCCATGTCTAGCCAGGCTAGAGGTGGATATCGATACTTCGTAACCTTTACGGATGATGCATCACGTTATGGTTATGTGTATCTAATGATGCACAAGTCGGAAACTTTTGAGAAATTCAAAGAGTTTCGACACGAAGTTGAAAAACAAACAGGCAAGAGTATTAAGACATTACGGTCGGACCGTGGTGGCGAATACTTAAGTAATGAGTTTCAAGATTACTTGAAAGAATATGGCATTCTTTCACAATGGACTCCTCCTGGAACACCACAATTAAATGGTGTATCTGAACGGAGAAACCGTACCTTGCTGGACATGGTAAGGTCGATGATGAGTCGCACTGAGCTACCTATATCCTTCTGGGGAACAGCATTAGAAAGTGCAATTCTTATTTTGAATAGGGTTCCGTCAAAGTCTGTTGAACAGACTCGTATGAGATATGGACAGGAAAGAAACCAGGTTTCTCATTCCTGAAGATTTGGGGTTGCTGGGCATACGTCAAACGTTTGGAAGGTACCAAACTTGAACCCAAATCAGATAAATGCCTATTTGTTGGATATCCTAAGGAAACCAAAGGATATTACTTCTATAACCCAAAAGAGAACAAAGTATTTGTTGCTCTACATGCGGTTTTCCTTGAGAAGGAATTCCTAAATGCAGTGGTTAGTGGGAGGAAAGTAGAACTCGATGAAAGTCGTAGTGATACTGTTCCTGGCATTGAATCTAGAACGGAACACGAACAGTCCATCCAGGATGAGACTGAACCACAATCTTCAATTACACAAGGGCTACGTAGTCGGAGAGAGAGTCAGGGTAATACCTGAGAGGTATGGATTCCTGATCTCACCTCATGTAGATATTAATCTTATTGAGGATACTGAACCGGCCACGTATGAGGAAGCGATACAGGGTATCGAATCCACTTTATGGCAAGAGGCCATGAAGGCCGAAATGGATTCCATGTATACCAACCAAGTTTGGACACTGGTTGATGCACCAGAAGGCGTAAAGCCTATTGGATGCAAATGGGTCTTCAAGAAGAAGACAGACATGGATGGCAACGTTCAAACGTACAAAGCTAGGCTTGTAGCGAAGGGGTATCGTCAACAACTTGGAGTTGATTATGACGAAACTTTCTCACCCGTTGCCATGATTAAATCCATTCGGATAATGCTTGCAATAGCTGCATATTACGATTACGAAATATGGCAGATGGACGTTTTAAAACCGCTTTCCTTAACGGAAACCTGTTGGAGGATGTTTATATGCAACAACCTGACGGTTTTATCACACCAAGACTTGCAAACAAGGTTTGTAAGTTGAATCGGTCCATTTATGGACTGAAGCAAGCATCGAGGTCATGGAACCAACGTTTTGATGAGGTCATAAAAGAATATGATTTCATTCAAAACGTAGATGATCCTTGTGTATATAGAAGGTTAGTGGGAGTGCACTGACTTTTATTGTCCTTTATGTCGACGATGTATTGCTTATAAGCAATGACATTCCCATGTTAACGTCGGTGAAAGCTTGGCTTTCATTGAAATTCTCCATGAAAGATCTGGGAGAAGCAGCTTTTATTCTAGGAATAAAGATCTACCGGGATAGATCTAGAAAGCTACTTGGACTCTCCCAGAGTACATATATTGATAAAGTGTTGAAGAGATTCAACATGGATCAGTCCAAGAGGGGACTGTTGCCAACATCACATGGCGTCTATCTATCTAGGGACATGTGTCCAAAAACACAAGATGAGAGAGACACAACATGAGTCGGACTCCGTTCGCCTCGGCAGTCGGATCGATCATGTATGCCATGATATGTACACGACCTGATGTGTCCTATGCTTTGAGCATGTGTAGTCGATATCAGGCCGATCCAGGACAGGATCATTGGATAGCGGTCAAGAGTATCCTTAGGTATCTTAAGAGAACTAAGGATTTTCTTAATCTATGGAGATGGAGAACTTGAGGTATCTGGGTATACTGATGCAAGTTTCCAAACCGACAGAGACGACTTTAAGTCGCAAACCGGGTACATATTTTGCTTGAATAACGGAGCAGTGAGCTGGAAATCTTCCAAGCAAGATACTGTTGCCGATTCAACAACTGAAGCGGAGTACATTGCAGCAGCTGAAGCAGCAAAAGAGGCAGTTTGGATCCGTAAATTCTAATTGGATTAGAGAGTAGTTCCGTTAGCAGCTGAGCCCCTTCCATTGTATTGTGACAATAGCGGGGCTATAGCACAGGCTAAGGAACCAAGGTCTCATCAACGATCCAAACATGTTCTTCGACGATTCCATCTGATTCGAGAGATCATACATCGTGGCGATGTGAAGATCGAGAAGATCGCATCAGAGGATAATATTGCAGATCCGCTGACGAAGGCTATTCCTCGGGAAAAGTTTGAGCGACATGTACATAGTTCAGGTATTAGATGCTTGAGTGACTGGCTATAGGCCAAGTGGGAGATTGTTAGACAGTAATGTCCCATAGCATCACTATTTTGTAAATGATATTGTATTATTGTACAAAATTAACTATGTAGTAATGAAATTGCCTTTTACCGTTTTGTAATTTATTTACTTTGATATATAAATGGTAAAAGTCCCTATGATTAGTTCCGGATTGTGATGATATGAGACAGTATCAATCCATAAAGGTTTAATCATTAAATATCCCTAGTCGTAGTATTATCGAGATTGGACATCGATAATGCGGAATAGACTAGTACTGCACTTGTGCATGTTGTGAGGGCACAACGGCATAGTTCTCATATATTTAAGTATTGGATACTTATGCAAGTGCGGTAGGAGGTTGTGTTTTACCGATAGTACGGAAAACAGCTTCGCTCTGGATAGACCCCGCGGAGTCCATTGGTAGTATGTCTGCGTGTCTATGGGAGTCCGCTTCAGGGTAGGTGCATATGATCTTAACCTGAGACTTGCATCGCTAGTACTTACGACGATCGGTAAACATTAGTTTTGATGGTCCAGGGCTTTAACGGGTTCTGTGTACATCTCTTCTGGGTTTATCGAGAATCGTAGTGTATTGGATGTGATGTCAAGATGGAAGTATCACTTCAGACATATGGAGATGATGATCGCGAGGGATTCAGAACTAGTACTCTATAATGGTTGCAACCATCGGGATAATATGACTAGGTCAGGATTATCCGATTCAAAGAGACTGGTTGCTTGACATCCGATATGTGTTTCGGACGGGGCAGACACTTATCCAGCCCCAGCCCTAGCATGTGATCATCCGATACTAGTCGATATACACTATACTACGGTATACTACGCCTGTTATAGATCTAATATTCCAGTAAGAATTTTCTAGAGAATTGGGTAGGCATGGCGTTTTGCTAGAGGCTAACCTTGTCTTGTAAATCGGTAAAAACGTAGTACTTGGTACGTACGTGTTCGGATAGTTCGACAACCGGATTTACTGCCAACATATCTAGAGGTCTCTTGGGTCGCTTCCCGAAGATTCACCGATGACGTATGATTCAAACTCGATTAATCTTGGATTAATTACGGAGAGACTTTATCTTGGATAAAGTACTGTATAAAGAGAGAGAACGATTAATTTAGAATTAATCGTAAAATTATTATATTCGATATAATAAACGGAATTTGATTTCGACGCGAAATTGAAATTAGATTTTAATTCGGGCAAATGAATTAATTTAGAATTAATTCGTTAGCGACGTAAATAATAATTTCGCTAGGCGCAATTATTTATTTAAATTCGATTTAATTAACGTCGCGACGTAAGCTCGATATTTCGGAAATATAGAACCCGAACGCGTGAGTGCAAGTGGGCCCACTTTCATTTGGAAACGTGTGGGGCCCACATGACACTTGTCATTATTTGTATTTTTTTAATCAAGATGCAATGCATGAAGATAGTGTACAAAGCACTCAAAGATAATGCATGGAAATTGAGTGTTAGACACTCTAAGTCTTTGCATGGTTTGTGTTATATTTATATTATTATTTAATATAATTATAACATAAATATAAATTGATTTTTGAGACAAAAATCATATCTTCTTCTCCCTCTCTCATTACCGAAACCAGTAGACAAAAACTCTCTCAAAAGTTCTTCATTTGTTTTGTGGCAAGACAAGAAGAAGGTGTTCTTGTTTGGAACTCTAACACACAAGTTTGGCTAGCAACATCAAGGGATCATACAAGGTGTTATGGGAAACTCATCTTAGAGCTTGGAAGGATCAAATTTAAGCTTGGAGCTTCTCCTTACTGCTTGGCCGAATTCCTCACTGCACATAGGAGCATTTTTGCTTCATCCTTTGCATCCACATTTGGTTTTTGTGAGTATTGTTTCCGCCCTTACTTCAATCTTGTTCATTCTTATATATATTTTGCTTGATTTTGATCTTGGGACATGGTTATTAGATTTCCAACACCCATGCGTAGACCGGGTTATATGGCCTATAACAAATATTTCCTTGTGCTTTAGGACCATTATCATTTGGATGAATTGGACTCTTTGTCAAAAATGCGAACTTGCTGGGCCATTTAAACTGGGGCTAGTTCGTATCTTATGACAATTAGGCCCAAAGCTTCTGAATGATGGTGGGCACACGGTAGAAGTTACTATTTTATGTTTATGATATCTTCCTTGTATGTTTATGTTTGGGAACATTGCTATTTTAATCCATCTGGATCTTTTGTCAAGAGATATGGCTTGTTGGGCCATTTAAACTGGGACAAGAACGTATCTTATGACGATTGGGCCAAAGGCTTCTAAATGACAATGGGCCATTTTGTGATTGTGTTCGGAGTATTATCATTTGGATTTAGTTGGGCTCCTTGCCATAAGATATGAACTCGTTGTGCCATTTAAACTGGGATGTGTTCACTCTTATGACAGTCAGCCCAAAAGCTTCTAAAATGATAATGGGCCGACTTGTTTGAAAATTTTATTGACTTAGTATGATTTATATGTTATATGCCTCTCATGCACCCCATGCATACATGCATCATGCTAAACCCTTGTGTTATACAAGCCATCATAGATTCCCGTTGGGTTAAGAAGGAAGATTTGTCAAAGGACCATTAACTAGCATGAGCAAGTTAGCCGATGAGGAGTCCCGCCTAGATCAATTGGAGACCAAAGTAACAGGGATTATTGAGATATTACAAGCTATGACTAATGTTGTGACCAGTTTGGCCGTACTCCATATAGCTGATAATAGAGAGTTGTGCAACCAGAATGGAAAGATCATTGGGAAACCTTCAAAGCCCAAGCCCACTCCCTCTGGGGTTACCCCTGTCAGAAATAGATGATTCTCCAATTTAGGTAAACCTTTGTCAGAAGTATTCGAAGAGCTGAAAAGGCAAGGACTCCTATATCCCTTAGAGCCTAAACCACTTCCAAGTCCTGTGCCATGTCACCTTAACCTGAACCTTCACTGTTACTTCCATCAGCAAAAGGGTCATGAAACTAACAACTGCGTCCGCCTTAGGCACGAAATCCAGGACCTCATAGACTCCCACAAAATACCTAACCCTGAAAAAGAACGACCCGACACACACAGAAAACCCCCGCCCACACATATGATCAAAACTGGCCTACTAGATAGCCTTGCCCTCCAGACCCACCGCCATCAAACTTCTCGCATGGGGATACAGGACAACAATGGCAAAGATGAAATAAAGCAGATGAGGGATTTTTGGGAAAACTTCTCAGACAGTGATGGGGAGGAAGTGGCAAAAAGGGGATGTAAATGGGAAGAAGAACTACTACAGTTGGGGAATCTGATGTTCGAAGGAAGCAAGAAGACGGATGAAGACATAGTTGCAAGTTATGAGGGTGTTTGTTTCCCGGATCTCATTCAATTGCGATCCTGCATTTTCAACATAGACATTGATTTTGTTTGCTTGTTCGAACCTTTTCCTCAACAATAATAAAGGCGATCATTTCATTTATCTGCCTAAGTCTATTACTTTCAAACTTGCAACATGGGTGTGTTTAATCTTGGTAATGTGATGCTCAGAACGTAGGGAATCCTCAAAAGAAGCAAGCAGAAAAGATATGGTGGTCATTCAGAAATTGAGAAATAGGGCAGTGAGACTATCAGACTTGGAAGGGAATGAGTTCACCGAGCCGATTAAAGTGGAAAGGTTGAAGCAGTACTTTGCCTGAGGAAGAATTGGCGGAAGACCTAACCCAACGGGATAGGAAACTCATTCATGCATGCATGCATACACGTAACATACTTTGCATTCTTTTGTGTTTGTTTTGCTTTGTATTCACAGGTTTTGAAGCAGAAAGAGAGAAAGCGGCAAAGACAAGCCAATCAGAAACAGCTAAAGCACAGAAACAGATTCGGGTAGTTATCCTAGGGCAGGAACCCATATCAGCTTAGGGGGCAAGGCCCCACATCATCTTTAGCTTGGGGGCGAGGCCCATGTCAGCTCGGGGGCGAGGCCCATATCAGTTTGGGGGCGAGACCCATATCAGTATCAGATCGAGGGCGAGGCCCATATCAGTTCAGGAAGAAAGCCTATATTTAGTTCAGCTCGGGAATAAAGCCTACATTTCAGTTCAGTCCAGGAAGAAAGCCTGCGTTCAATACAGTTCAAGAACAAAGCCACACAGTCAGCTCAGATCAGAGAACAAAGCTCAAGGGGAAGAAAGCTTCATGTCAGTATAGTTTGAGAATAAAGCTCGGGAGGAATAAAGCCTCATGTCAGTATAGTTTGAGAATAAAGCTCGGGAGGAATAAAGCCTCATCTCAACATTTCGAGAATAAAGCTCGGGAGGAATAAAGCCTCATCGCAACAGTTCGGGAATAAAGCTCGGGAGGAAGAAAGCCTCATGTCAGTATAGTTTGGGAATAAAGCTCAAGGGGAAGAAAGCCTCATGTCAGTATAGCTTGAGAACAAAGCTCAAGGGGAAGAAAGCCTCATGTCAGTATAGTTTGAGAACAAAGCTCAAGGGGAAGAAAGCCTCATATCAGTATAGTTTGAGAACAAAGCTCAAGGGGAAGAAAGCCTCATGTCAGTATAGTTTGAGAATAAAGCTCGGGAGGAATAAAGCCTCATCTCAATAGTTTGAGAATAAAGCTCGGGAGGAATAAGCCTCATCTCAATAGTTCGAGAATAAAGCTCGGGAGGAATAAAGCCTCATCGCAACAGTTCGGGAATAAAGCTCGGGAGGAAGAAAGCCTCATGTCAGTATAGTTTGAGAATAAGCTCGGGAGGAATAAAGCCTCATGTCAGTATAGTTTGAGAATAAGGCTCGGGAGGAATAAAGCCTCATCTCAACATTTCGAGAATAAAGCTCGGGAGGAATAAAGCCTCATCGCAACAGTTCGGGAATAAAGCTCGGGAGGAAGAAAGCCTCATGTCAGTATAGTTTGGGAATAAAGCTCAAGGGGAAGAAAGCCTCATGTCAGTATAGTTTGAGAACAAAGCTCAAGGGGAAGAAAGCCTAATGTCAGTATAGTTTGAGAACAAAGCTCAAGGGGAAGAAAGCCTCATATCAGTATAGTTTGAGAATAAAGCTCAAGGGGAAGAAAGCCTCATGTCAGTATAGTTTGAGAATAAAGCTCGGGAGGAATAAAGCCTCATCTCAATAGTTTGAGAATAAAGCTCGGGAGGAATAAAGCCTCATCTCAATACTTCGAGAATAAAGCTCGGGAGGAATAAAGCCTCATCGCAACAGTTCGGGAATAAAGCTCGGGAGGAAGAAAGCCTCATGTCAGTATAGTTTGAGAATAAAGCTCAAGGGGAAGAAAGCCTCATGTCAGTATAGTTTGAGAACAAAGCTCAAGGGGAAGAAAGCCTCATGTCAGTATAGTTTGAGAACAAAGCTCAAGGGGAAGAAAGCCTCATATCAGTATAGTTTGAGAACAAAGCTCAAGGGGAAGAAAGCCTCATGTCAGTATAGTTTGAGAATAAAGTTCGGGAGGAATAAAGCCTCATCTCAACAGTTCGAGAATAAAGCTCGGGAGGAATAAAGCCTCATCTCAACAGTTCGAGAATAAAGCTCGGGAGGAATAAAGCCTCATCGCAACAGTTCGGGAATAATGCTCGGGAGGAAGAAAGCCTCATGTCAGTATAGTTTGAGAATAAAGCTCGGGAGGAATAAAGCCTCATCTCAACAGTTCGAGAATAAAGCTCGGGAGGAATAAAGCCTCATCTCAACAGTTCGAGAATAAAGCTCGGGAGGGATAAAGCCTCATCTCAACAGTTCGGGAATAAAGCTCGGGAGGAATAAAGCCTCATCTTAATAGTTCGAGAATAATGCTCGGGAGGAATAAAGCCTCATCTCAACAGTTCGGGAATAAAGCTCGGGAGGAATAAAGCCTCATCACAACAGTTCGGGAATAAAGCTCGGGAGGAAGAAAGCCTCATGTCAGTATAGTTTGAGAATAAAGCTCGGGAGGAATAAAGCCTCATCTCAATAGTTCGAGAATAAAGCTCGGGAGGAATAAAGCCTCATCTCAACAGTTCGGGAATAAAGCTCGGGAGGAATAAAGCCTCATCTCAATAGTTCGAGAATAAAGCTCGGGAGGAATAAAGCCTCATCTCAACAGTTCAGGAACAAAGCTCGGAGGAATAAAGCCTCATCGCAACAGTTCGGGAATAAAGCTCGGGAGGAATAAAGCCTCATCTCAACATAGTTCGGGAACAAAGCTCGGAGGAATAAAGCCTCATCTCAGTAGTTCGGGAATAAAACTCAGAGGAATAAAGCCTCATCTCAACAGTTTGGGAACAAAGCCCAAAGGTCAAAGTACCTCAACACATGGTAAGTCAAGTGGCAGCTGGCGAGCCAGGTAAGTGAAAATGCATTGCATAACTTTGATAGGATTGTCACTGTTGCACATTACACAAGTCCCATCAAAGTGGGGGCGACTGTAGGCACTGTATTTTTACACATAAGTCCCTATGATGAGTCTCATTTTGGAGACACTACCTTTTAAGTCACGGAGGTCATGGAAAACGGACATCGGAAGGGGAATTCAGAATAAACAAGGTTCACTGTTTTCGTTGGTGCTGCGTTCGTGTGTTCGTTCGAACGTCAAATAGAATGCGGGCGTTCGTGCTGCGTTCGAGTAAGCGTTCGAACGGTGTCGGTAATTCTGGTTTTGCTGCTAGCCTCACATTAAGCCCAATTCGCCCAAACATTGGCCCACACGCCCAAGCCCACTTAAAACACATATTTAACACATGGTAAAATCAAAACAAATCTAAAAATCACATACCAAATTAAATAAAATACTTACACAAATTAAAGAAATTGCATGCCTAATTAAAATCAATCAACAAACTAAATGCTTAATCCAAGCCAATCAAATATTCAACATGCCTAATCCAAGCCAATCAAATCCCTTGCTTTCCTTGTCCAACACCAAATCATATCCATTTTTAAATACACAAATCCCTTTCCTTGTCAAGCCTAACCCTTTGCCTATAAAAAAAACCCTTCACCAACCTTCTCAAAGCTAGCTAGCTCATTCACACAAAAAATCCCCCTCTCTCCACTCTCTCTAGAGTTCACGCCCATTACAGAAAAAAGAAGAAAAGAATCTCCAACCCTTTTCCCCTAGCTCACATACAAAACACAAACAACACACACAACAACCCTTCCCTCACCAACTTAACAAGAACAACACACAGCAGCCCCTAACCCTTGAAATCAGCCCCTGACAGCACCGAAATTACCCCTGAAATCAGTCCCAAACAGCAGGCCTAAACACACACCAAAACAGACCCCTAAATTACCAAAAACAGTAACCAGAACATCCCAAAAATAGTAACTAAAACACAGCAGCAAACCAGTAGCGACGGCAGAGAATCGGAGTCAAACGTAGCAGCAAAAGACGGAGAAAGACGACTCAAAATAGTGAGACAACGAACGAGAACAGTGAACCAGTGAACCGGAAGAGTTGCGGAGCATCCACCCTTCCGATGATCGTGTACCGTACATCCGAGAGGTGATTTAAAAGGTTAGACCTGAGGGCACTTTTTCATTAGTTTATATTGTTTCTCTTATTATTGAATTCTATTCGCATGAGAGTCGTTTATGGATGCATGTTGTGGCTTGAATGAAATGGAAGAGTGTCGTCTCTTGTGGTATATAGGATGGAAACCCAGACGTAAATTCCGTAGCCGAATCCGAATGGACGGTAGTGCGGTCTGTACTTGGGATACAACTCCACGTACCACTTGAGTAAACGGCGCCTTCTCTTGTTTTGTGTTGCTTTGGTTTATCTATTTCTTATTATTTAAATTCTGTATGTCGCTTATTTGTGTATGATATAATCGAGTGCATGGGCTCAGAAAGTGCGATGAAAGGTCCCCTAATCAGAAGGGTTAAAATCATTCACTACGATGCTTTGCCGCACCGATTGATGTGTGTTCGGTTGAATGCGAGATACGTCCAATCGGGCACACTACGTTTAATATTATTGCTTTTAATTCTTTGTATGGATGATTCAATCGAGCGCATGGGCTTAGTAAGTGTGATGTGAGATCCCCTATGGGGAGGGGTTTAAAGCCCTTTACCACGATGCTTTGCCACGCCGGTTGATGTGTGTCCGTTTGAATGCAAGATACGCTCAATCGGACATATTTAGTTTGATATGATTGTCTTTATGCTTGTATGTATGATGTGATGCGACGCACATGGGCTTAGTATGTTGGTCTAAAGGTCCTCTCTTTGAGAGATCAAGAGCCCCAAAAGGCCTCCTTTATGGCAGTACTTCGCCTCGCCCCTTTATTTTGTTGTTTAAGTATTGCGTCTCATTTCATGCATCAAGTCTGTTCCCGTTCGAACGCGTTTACGAACGCAACTCGAACGCCCATGCATTTTGCCTTATCATGTATCAGGTCTCATTTCCGTTCAAACACGTTCACAAACGCCATACCAACGTGAGCATTCTGTTTCATTTCTGTTCGAACGGGTTCACAAACGCCACACGAATGTGAGTATTCTGTTTCATTTCCATTCGAACGCGTTCACAAACGCCATACGAATGTGAGCATTCTGTTTCATTTCCGTTCGAATGCGTTAACAAATGCCACACGAACGTGAGTATTCTGTTTCATTTCCGTTCGAACGCGTTTACGAACGCTACTCGAACGAGAACCTTCTGTTTACCATTCGAACGCATCTACGAACGCTGCACGAACGCACATGGTAAACAGATCCTCTTGCATCACATTATGACATGTCCATCTTAGCATATGGTTACCCCTTTGTACGCTATGCATTTGTATTACCTCTCTAGTTGTCTGTGCCTACAATGTTGTTTATCGTCATTTTGATTTCCTTTACATTACATGCAAATGTTACCATGATTGTTTGTGTTTATATTTACATGAATGATTGAATTCTTATGACGTTATATGCTTGTTTTTGCAAAGGCCTACTTTTGAGCATGTGAATTTGGCAATAAGATTTGTTTTCATGTATGTTAGATGTAAACCATACTTTTAAGCATGTGAATCTAGGATTGTGTTGCACTTGGAAATATATGTCATAGACTTGGTTGGATTATTGCATAAATCTTTACATTACAAGTGACATGAGTAAATGACCATTCCGAACCCAACGGTTTGAGGTCTTCCGTTGCGAGGTGTGAGTGCGGCCTTAAATCTTTATCCCGGTTCACACCGGTTGGCGACTCCATGTTATTTCATACTTCCCACCTAGGCCGCGAGCCTAGAACGGCGTCGCCCAGGTTCTGTGTTCCCACACCACCCAAAAGACTTCTTATCATCATATATATACGCGTAAATTACCATGAATTAGTTGAAAAACCCTTTTAGCGATAATAGTTTTGAAATGAATTCTACGATATGTATCTAACTAAGTTGCCCATTAAAAGTTATCGCATGAACCACAAATCCTTTCAGCGCAGTGACGTTACGCCAACCGAATTCCAAATCAGTGAGTGGACACTTTCCCTTAAGTTGACTTTCAGTTTTTTATTTTATATGACAGACTTATTTTTCGCTTTAGGGCGTTAGCCAATTTTATTATCAGTTATAATTTGATTAGCATGTTTTGAGAAATGATTGAGAAAATAAATATTTTCAAAACATGAGCTTTATGTTTTTGAGGCATGGGGGAAAACCTACCTCAGTATATAACTTGATTCAGATATGGAATTGACGGACATCATATGCACACATGTAGAGGACTAGGGGGACAGCGATACGTAATGCCCTCAGATCCTAGTTCAGGATTAGGGATGACAGATGCCCCTGGATCATAGTTTCAGAGCTTAGAGGGTAGCATAGATCCGCACCCCCAGTTCTAGTTCAGTTGCTTGGGGGACGGCGATACGTAACACCCCAAAATCACTAGTTTCAGATGCAGGAGTGGCATGCTTTGGGGACGATGATACATAACTACCGAACATCGTGGATTTGCACTCTTGGCTCTAGTTAGACATATGGGGGGATGGCAATACGTAACGTCCCCATGGGTCAAGGTTTTCAGAGGCAGAGAGTAGTTTTCAGATATAGATTTCAGAAACAGTTTTCAGATATAGTTTTCAGAAAAGATTCCTAGAAAAGACAGTTTCAGAAATAGCAGTTTCACCGTAGGATCCACCCACTCCTCGAAGGTTGCCGATATTTGGAACCTCGTGAAAGGTTGTATTTCCAAAGTGGCCACAACATTGTCTACCTCAGCTCGGATGGTGAAAATCTCTCCCCCATACTGGAACTTAATAAACTGATGCATAGTGGAGGGCACGCCCAAGCTTGTGAAACCATGGACTCCCCAACAACAAAGCAAAAATAGCCGGGATGTCAAGCACAGTGAATTCAACCTCATCCTCAATCGGTCCCACCTTAACTTTACAGTGAAAGTGCCCTCAACTCCTCGCTTACTGTCATCATATGCCTTGATAGTCATATTGGAGGGATCCAGATATGCCGCCTTCATTAACAATCTCGATAGGATCTTCAAAGGGCATACATTGATGGATGAGCCATCATCCACCATTACACAAGATGTCTTCTTTCCTCTCACTTCAGCTTTGATGAATAGTGGCTTGTTATGATTTCTTCCCTATGCCGGGAGTTCCTCCTCAGAAAAAGGTTATTGCCTGCAAAGCCTCCTTCTGTATTGACCCCATAAAAATTGTAGGATTAGCATCCTCTAGTATTATTATTTTGCTCAAGGCTTCAACCATAGCACGCATGTGCTCATGTGACGAACATAATAATTCCCAGATGCTGACATGTGCTCGTGTCTTCTTTAGCTGGTGCAACAATGTATCCCCTTCAGTATTATCCATATTTTACGTCACTTCTCTCCCTTCTGTCAACACTTCTTTACCCTTCTCAGCTGTATCACTATAGAAACGCCCGCTGCATGTCATTCCTCTCACCTCCTCTTCATCACTACTGGAGAAGTCTTCCCAGAAATTCTTCCACTGTTTTGTTTCATCTTCGTTGTTGCTATCCCAATTCCCAAGCAAAAGGCTTGGTGGTCAAAGGACTTGAGGACAAGGCTTTCGGGTAGGCCAGAGCTTATCATATAGGTAGGTGGTGGGACATAGTGATAATTTGGTAGGGGGTTTCGATGTGTGTTAGGCTGTTCTTTTTCGGGGTCGGGTATTTTTTGGGAGTCTATGAGGTCCTGGATTTCATGGAGGAGGCGGGCGCAACTGTCAGTGTCATGGCCTTTCTGTTGGTAAAAATGACAATAGTGGTTCAGGTTGAGATGTGGTGGTGGAGGGTGTGGAAGTGGTTTGGTCTCTAAGGGTTTCAGAAGTCCCTATCTCTTTAATTTCTCCAGCACCTTAGACAAGGGTCTACCAAGGTTGGAGAATCGCCGGTTCCGAATGGCAGCAATTTCAGCAGAAACAGGCTTGGTACCTCATGTTCCCCCAATGGGCCACCTGTTCAGGCTATAAAACTTTCTATTCTCAGCCTATTCTTCCTCAATATCCATGACAGGTTCCCTCAACTGTCGAAAATCAGTAATCATAGAGGTCATCCTCCTCAACTTGCCATAAATGGAGGGCTTGGTGCCCTTGATGATCATTTTGATTTGGTCCTTCTCTGAGGGCCGACTCTGCATCTTTAGAAGCTGGCTCCTCCAGCGGTCTACATACTCCGTGAAGCTCTCTTCCGGCTTCAGCTTGGTGTTCTTCAAATCGCGGAGTGACAAGTCAATCTCCAAATCTGTAACATATTGACTCAGGAAAGCCTCTGCCAATGCTCTCCAATCCTCATTGATCTTCCTCTCCAGGCTGTGATACCATACCACGGGTGCCACCTCGAGCGACATCCCAAAACATTTTCTGAACCCGACGCTTGGATATACCCACTGAACTCATAACTGAAACATACTGTCGGAGATGGACCCTTGGGTCCCCGTTCCCATTAAACTTGGCTATATCCGGCATTTTAAACTGAGCTGGCAACTGTTCCTCAAACATCATTGCCTCATAATCCAATAGGTCTTCGTGCTTGCCCCTCATCTTACGGGTAACCGACTCTACCTGATCTCTGAGTTTCTGTAGTTTAGTTTGAGACCCTGCCATTTTCCCCGCAGCATATTCAGCCATATCATCATCAAAACCCGGGTTGTCATCCCCCAACCTGTTAGGAGGCTCCTCACGCCTCATATCCTCAGAGTTTCCCCGTACACGGGGTGTTGGACAGTTATGACCCATAGCATCACTATTTGTACAGATCATGGTGTTGTTGTACAAATTAACTATGTGACATAGGAAATTACCCTTTTATCATTTGTGATTAGATCACCAAGATATATAAATGATGAAAGGTCATATGATTAGATCCAGATTGAGATGATATGAGACAATTGTTGGATAATATGACCCATAGCGTCACTATTTGCACAGATCATTGTGTGTTGTAGCAAATTAACTATGTAATAAGGAAATTGCACTCTCATCATTTGTGATTAGATCACCATAGATATAAATGAAATGACGAGGGTCCCTATGATTAGTTCCTGGATTAAGATGATATGAGACAGTAAGTCCCACGAAGGATTAATCATTAAATATCCCTAGCCGTAGTATTATCGAGACTGGACATCGATAATGCGGAATAGGCTAGTATTGCACTTGTGTGCGTTGTGAGGGCACAACGGCATAGTTCTCATATATATAAGTGTTGGATACTTATGCAAGTGCGATAGGAGGTCGTGTTTTCACCGATGGTACGGGAAACAGCTTCGCTCTGGATAGACCCCTCGGAATCCCATTGGTATTATGAATATGTGTCTATGGGAGGCCGAAATCAAGGTAGGGTGTATAGTCTTAACCTGAGACTTACATCGCTAATGCTTACGACAATCGATATACTTTAGTTGAGGTCGTCTAGGACTGTAACTAGTTCTGTGTACGCCAATGCCGGGTATATTGAGAATCGTAGTGTATTGGATGTGATGTCAAGACGGAAGTATCACTCCAGTCATAGTGGAGATGATGTCACGCAGGATACGGTATTAGTGCTCTTGAGAGATGCGCATCCAATCGTGATATTATGACCAGGTCATGAATATCCGATTATAGAGACTAGTTACCAGACATCCGATATGTGTTTCGGACGGGGCAGACACTTATCCACCCCCAGCCCTAGCAGGATTATCCGATACTGGGCCGATATACAATACATAAGTATACTACGCTTGATACAGATCTTAATATTCTTAAATGGATATGTCCGGGAGAATTGGGTAGACTTGGTGCTTTGCTAGGAGTCGACCTTGTCTCGTAAATCGGGTAGAAACGTAGTACTTGGTACGTACGTGATTCGGATACTCCGACGACCGTATTTACTGCCAGATTATCCGGGGATCTCATGGGTCGCTTCCCGATAATCCACCGATGACGCACAACTCGCACTCTTGAATAATCTGGGATTATAATAGAAGAGAGAAAATCAATCTAGGATTAATAACAGAGATATTTATCCGAGATAAAATGTCGTCTAAAGAGAGAGAACGATTAATTTGGAATTGATCGATAAATTAATATATTCGATATATTAAATGAAATTAGATTTCGACGCGGAATTAAAATTAGATTTTAATTCGGGCAAACGAGTTAATTTAGAATTAATTCGTTAGCGACGTAAATAATAATTTCGCCAGGCGCAATTATTTATTTAAATTCGATTGAATTAACGTCGCGACGTAAGCTCGGTATTTCGGAAATATCGAACCCGAACGCGTGAGTGCACGTGGGCCCACTTTCATTTGGAAACGTGTGGGCCCCATGACACATGTCATTCTAATGCTTTGCATGTAAGAATTGTGTACATTGCACTCAATGTCATTGCATGGAGTTTGAGTGTTTGACACTCTAAGCCATTGCATGTTTTGTGTCATAATTTTATTATTAATTTAATAAAAATTATGGCATAAATATAAATTGATTTTTGGTAAATCATTTTAACTTAACACAAAACTTCTTCTCTCTCATTTTCTCTCTTCTCTCACGCCCAAATGAAGAAAATCTTCACTGGTTTGGAACCAGAAATGGCGTGAACAAAGGGAAGCCAAGAGTGGTTTCTCATGGTGAGAAATCAAGTGCTAGCACACTTACAAGTCTTGCGAAGGTGGTAGGGAGGTTTGACCATGAGGCGGGACTCATCCGATGGAGTTTGGAGCTTCGTTTTGAGACCCGAAACTGCCAAGACAGTGAGCATGGACTGCTGCAGTGGGCTTACAAAGGCAGTGCGTTTTTGGACATGATTCGTCTTCAAATCGACATAACCGATCAATGTGAGTATTCCGCTACCTCCGTTGAGGTATTCATGCATGTTTTCATGTCTTGATTTGATCTTGGGACCTTAGAAATAACCAACAACAATATCAATCCATGAAGGATTAATCATTAAACATCCCTAGTCAGAGTATTATCGAGATTGGACATCGATAATGCGAAAAAGACTAGTATTACACTTGTGCGTGTTGTGAGGGCATAACGACATAGTTCTAATATAATTGGGTATAGGATACTCATGCAAGTGTAGTAGGAGGTTGTGTTTTACCGATGGTATAGAAAATTACTTCGCTCTAGATAGACCCCTTGGAATTCCATTGGTAGTATGACTATGTGTCTATGGAAGTCTGAATCAGGGTAGGTGTATTTGGTCTTAACCTGAGACTTGCACTGCTAATACTTGCGACAATCAATATACTTTGGTTTAGGTCATCCAGGGCTTTAAACAAGGTTTTGTGTACGCCCCTCCTAGGTATATTGAGAATCGTAGTGTGTTGGGTGTGATGTCAAGATGGAAGTATCACTCCAGTTATAGTGGAGATGATGGTCACGTAGGATACATGACTGGTTCTCTTATATGCTGCAGCTATCGGGATATTATGACTAGGTCATGTTTATCCGATTATAGAGACTAGTTACCAGAGATCCGATATATGCTTCGTACCGGGCATACACAATTCCAGCCCCAGGCCTAGCATGTGACATCTGATGCTGGATCGAAATACGCAATACTACGTATACTACGCCTGATATAGATCATATATTCTTGTAAGGATATTTCTGGAGAATTGGGCAGGCATGGCGCTTTGCTAGAAGCCAACCTTGTCTTGTAAATCGATACAAACGTAGTATTAGGTACTTACGTGTTCGGATAGTCCGACGACCCGATTTACTGCCAACATATCCGGGGATCTCATGGGACGTTTCTCAAAGATTCACCGATGATGTATGACTCGTACTTTATTAATCTGGGATTAATTAGATAAGAGAGAAAATTAATTTGGGTTTAATTACGGATATATTTTATCTAGGATAAAATATTATATAAAGAGAGAGAACGATTAATTTGGAATTAATCGATAATATAATATATTCGATATATTATACGAAATTGGATTTCGACGCAGAATTGAAATTAGATTTTAATTCGGGCGAACGAGTTAATTTAGAATTAATTCGTTAGTGACGTGAATAGTGATTTTGCTATGCATAATTTTTTAATTGCGTCGCAACGAAAAATTCGTTAATTTGGAATTAGCGAACCCGAGCCCGTGAGTGTTTGCGAGCGCACTCGCATTTCGAATTCAAGTGCGGCCCGCAAGTCACATCAAGTGTCAAATCACTAGTCGCATCAAGCGTGAAATCATTAGTCACTTTGAGTGATATGATAACTTGTCACTTGATTGATTGATTGATGGAAGTGGTTAAGGCTTTAAAGCCTTTGACTTTTGGATTTTTGGAAATGGATTTGGTATTTGATTTTTGGAAAATAAAAAACCTAATACACTTTTACATATTCCCCTCTCTCTTTCTCTTTGATGGTTCACGGTTTTGGAGCCAAAAATCTCTCATCTCTCTCACGGCCACAAGGCATTTTCTTCTGTTTTTCTGCTCAAAACCGAGAGTTAAGGAGAAGAAAAATGATGATTTTGTTGCAAAATCAAGAGTGCTAACACACAATGGAGTCATCCTATAGTGATAGGGAAACCCACTTGTGAGGTTGGAATCACCATTTGCAAAAGCTTGGAGCTTGGAGCACCAATGGAGGTGATGACCGAATTCATGGAGGACCAAAACCAGTGCATTGTCGAGAGCACCATGGACGGGAGCTTGAAGTTTTGTTCTTCGACGCATCGCCTCAACCGATCGATGTAAGTATTCCGCAACTTCTTCGTGTATTCACATGTATGTTTCATCGCTTTAATCGATCCTCGGGACCTTAGACAAACCCAACAATGGTATCAGAGCGGATTAAGCATGAAACTTGAATTTAGGGTTAAAATTGGGTAAATTGATTTTGAGCATGATTTGGTTAAATTAATTGATTGAGTTTGCTTAAATGATGTTTAATTGAAGTTGGATTGGATCAATTTCATAAAATTTGATTGGATCAATTTTTACCCAATTGGTGAGGCTTGGCCGAATACTACCTTGCCCTAAATGTCTTGGTATTTTTGATTTTTGATTCATTGGATGACTCTAAATCAATTGGGAATGTTGATTTAATGTTGAATTGGATTTAATTGGATTGAATTCGAATCAGACATAAAAATGCCCAAATTGTCGAGACTATATAAGCATGTGAAATGGGTTTGATTTTTGATTCAATTGTGTTGGACACTAATTGTTGATAAATAGCATGATTAATTAGGCTAATTGGTGTTTTGGAAATATTGATTTGGTTAATTAATTATTGCAATACACTTTGGTTAATTAGATTATAAAATTTGGAATTTTGATAATTTAATTAATGGGCTTATTTTTGGAATTGGGCCTAAAAGGTTGTAATTGGGCTAAATGGGCTTGGTTGTACCAAGATGGGTTTAGGCAAATTGATTGGATACAATTGGGCCCAAAACCACATCCATAAAGTCAAATTATGACTAATGGACCTTTAACTTTAATTGGGCCTAATAGGCGTAAATTGGTTTCTTGGCATATAAGGGTGATTCATTTAAATGGGCTTTAGTCTTTGGGTTTGACCCAAGTTGACCAAAAGTCCATGCCTTAGAAATTAATTAAAAGCACATTGGACTTTAAATTAAATTAACATTCGATGTTAATCGGACTTTGAGACCCGTAACGATTAGATTTGGAATCTGAGTCGTAAAGGTTCGTTAATAAAGTGTAATATTTAATTTGGAATTAAATAGATGAATTAGTATTAAATGCAAGTTAAATTGGATTTAATGTTGTAGTTTAATTTAATTTAAGAATTCGTACTTTGAGTACTTATTCGCAAAACGAGTTGGACTCGAGCAAAATCAAATCGTTGTTTGAACATTGGATGGTCATTAATTATCAGATTAATTAATTGGATTAGATTGATTGATAACATGCTTGTGTGAATACATGGTTACGATGCATGAATAATGTATATCGGATGGATATTAGAAGGGTGGGGCAATTTTTGAAATTGTTGTAATAAATTTAGAATTTATTAATTGGACCTGCGTGTCTAGCCTATTACCTCCTTACTTTTGTATTTCTATTCTCACCTATTCCCCTCAATGTAAATGAGGTTTCTTTAGAAGTGTTATGTAACGGGTAGAAGTAATACTTGTGTTGGAGTTTCTACGGACCCAAAGATCGATTACAAAGCAAGAAATACATGTGAACACATACGAGAAAGTTACAGAATACTCACATCGATCAGTTGAGCGACGCGCGAGGCAACAAAACTCAAACTTTCTACCCCTTGAAGGTCACGGCAGTGAGCTGCAGTTCCCTCCTCCATTTTCGGCTTTGGATCATATTCGTCATACTCCAAGCTTTGTGATTTGATTCCAAGCTCATAGGTGGACTTCCCTATCACCTTCACATGTCTTCGTAGTGTGCTAGCACTCTTGATTTTGCCACAAAATCATGACCTTTGGCTTCCCATTGCTCTCGGTTTTCTGGGCAGAAAACAGAAGCATGAACTGCCCACCATGGCGTGAGAGGAGAGAAGAGAGGAGAGTGAGAGAGATTTTATTGGTTGGTGAGAAAAGTGTATCAAATACACTTAATCAATTTCTAAAATTAATTACTTCTTTTCTCTTTCCAAAAGTCAAGCCTTTAAGGCTTCAACCACAAACATCAACTCCATCAATCAATGAATAGTCACTGGCGTCAATCACTCGAAGTGAAAGACATCTATCACTTGATTGACGGATGATGTGACGCTAGATGCGCCTAGCGATTTGACGCTTGATGTGATTTGCGTGCCGCACTCGAATTCGAAATGCGAATGCGCTCGCAAACAATCCCGGGCTCGGGTTCGCAAATTCCAAATTAACGAATTTTCCGTTGCGACGTAATTAAATCTAATTTAATAAAATAATCACGCCTAGCATAATTACTATTCACGTCGATAATGAATTAATTCTAAATTAATTCGTTCGCCCGAATTAAAATCTAATTTTAATTCCGTGTCGAAATCCAATTTCGTTTAATATATCGAATATATTAATTTATCGATTAATTCAAAATTAATCGTTATCTCTCTTTAAATGATATTTTATCCCAGATAAAATATCTCCATAATTAATCCCAGATTAATTTTCTCTCTCATCTAATTAATCCCAGATTAATTAAAGGTGTGAGTCATACGTCATCACCATGTTTAATTAAGGATTGATTGGATCAATTTGATTAAAAATTGTTTGGAACAAATTTCCCTAATTTTCTTGGCTTGGCTGAATGTCATGCCCTAATTTGTCTTGGTGAATTTTGATTTTTTGATTCATTTGATGAGTTAGAAATCAATTGGGAATATTGATTTAAAGTTGAATTGAATTTAATTGGATTGAATTTGATTTGGACATAAAATTTCCCCTTGGCTGAGAGCAATATAAGCATGATTGGGTTTGATTTTTGTTAAATTGTGTTGGACATGATTTAATGATGATAAGCATCATTAATTAGGCTAATTTGATGTTTTGGAAATATTGATTTGGGTGATTAATAATGCTATACACTTTGGTAATTAAATTGGGAATTTGGAATTTGTAATTTAATTATATTGGGCCTATTTTGTGAAATTGGGCTTAAGTGTTGTAATTGGGCTTATTGGGCTTGGTTTTACTAAGTTGGGTTTAGGAAAAATTGGTTGGATCCAATTGGGCCCAAAACCGCCTCCATAATGCCCAAATGCGACTAATGGACATTTAAAGTTTAATTGGGCCTAATGGGCCAAAATTGATTTCTAGGCTTATGGGGTAACTCCCGGATTGGATTTTGGTTATTCGGTTTAACCCGAGTTGACCAAAAGTCCACGCCTTAAGAAATTAATTAAAAGCCCATTGGACTTTAATTAAATTAACGTTGGACGTTAATCGAGCTTTGAGACCCGTAACGATTAAATTTGGAATTTAAGTCGTAAAGGTTTATTAATAAAGTGTAATATTTAATTTGGAATTAAATAGCGAATTAGTATTAAATACAAATTGAATTGGATTCAATTATGTAGTTTAATTTAATTTGAGTATTTGTACTTTGAGTACTTATTCGTAAAACGAGTTTAACTCGAGCAAAATCAAATCGTTGTTTGAACATTGGATGGTCACTAATTATCAGATTAATTAAATGGATTAGATTGATTGATAACATGTTTGTGTGAATACATGGTTGTGATGCATGAATAATGTATATCGGATGGATATTAGATGGGTGGGGCAATTTTAGAAATTGTTGTAATAAATTTGATTTATTAATTGGACCTGCTAGTCCAGCCTTATTACCTCCTTATTCTTTGTATTCTCTTATCACCTATTCCCCTCAATGTAAATTAGGTTTCTTTAGAAGTGTAGTGTAACGGGTAGAAGTAAATACATGTGCTAGCGGGAGAGAGATTTGATCTAGGATCATTGTGTAAAGTATCCATCCGCATATCATTATTATTTTATTTATACGCGCTTTATTATGTGTTTAGAATGCATGTTTAAGGGTGTATGATGATGAGACCTTAACAAAGATAATAAATTGGTTGCCAATTTGCACGTGACAAACCCTCACATCATCTTAAGCGTTTTTCCTTCCATTGAGTGATTCTCACTCAAGATCTGAGACTGGCATTGGCTTGTTGGCCAAAGTCAAGGCATTTGTCCGTCGAGGATGTGTTTGAATCACGAAGGCTTTGTTCCATATTGGTGTCTTGTCCAAGTTGTGGTTTGTTGGCCAAAGTCAAGACCACTTCTTGTCCATCGACATTGATTACGAAGCTTTCCATGGTCAATGGGTCACGCTTAACTGGGATCACTAAGTTTGTTGTGCCAAAGCCAAGGCTTAGTTGATTTAGAGGAAAAAGTTTAGGAAATACATTGGATGTATTGGGATATATAAGATATATGATTCGGACTTGGATGTCCCCCTACTGGATCGAGGAATTGGATTGGATCCAATTGATCTTAGAGATCTACCTAGTTAATTATCATAGAATTTGTTGGCCAAAGTCAAGATTGTGTGATATTTAACGGGATCCTAGCCCGCTAGGAAACACGGTTTCCCGAGTACTCGACAGAGGGTTAGAGGCTCACCGAAAAATAGTGGTAGGCAAGAATTGAATTTGCAATATTCGTTTAATTACTTGCCATACGCGCTCATTCAAATATCATTCGTCAAATATATTAAATGTTAGTTGAACTAATATTTAAACGTTTTTTTTAGAACAGTTGGACTGTATTCAAACTATTCATTTATAGTTGATTTTATAATTGGATTATAGTAATCAATATAATTGATTTTAATCTATTAAATTATAGTTGATTAAATTGTTGGACAATAATAATCATTATAAAAAATAGTACCGAAATCGTTGATCAAATAGTTGGACTATTAGAATCAAGATATAAATTGAAAGATTGACATTTAAAACATAATCCTAGGGAAAATGTATTTAAATGGTTTAATTTTCAAATTGGGAATAATATTTGAGGATGGTCCTGGAAAATAATAAGTTACTTTATTTGATAAAATAACATATTAAGCCTAAGCCCGAAGTTAAGCAAATAGTAGAGCATAATCTTTGGAAGATTCATGTAATGATAACTTTAGTGATTAATCCATTAAGCTTGTCGCAGTAGACTCCTTAATTTCTGAATCAGAACTAAGGATTAGATCCTTAAAGTATGATATAGAAAATGAAGGATCTTCATAGATCTTAGAAGTACTAAATTGCAATTAATAACTCTTGGAAAGTTAATGACAATTCTCAAGGAGATAAAGTCAAAATTTGCAATAAGGCAAGTAGCGCAAGGCGCACCTTACTTCGACATTCCAAAATGCCTAGGCTAAGCCGAACGCTTCTGAGTGTTGAAAAGGGCAAAGGCAAAATCATTATAGTCTTCTGGGAAGATAAAGGACATATCCTAAAATGTCTGCCTAAAATTGTGGCAAACGGGATCGCGGAAGCGTGACTGCCGTTTGGACAATGCAGACATCAAGGAATTGAAGACGGGCTTGGCTCTGACTTCAAATATGTTTGTCAACTATATGTTCATTACTAGTATTAAAATTGGATTTTAAATACATAGTGTGGTACATGAATATGTATTGATGTTCAGAATCTGCTATGAGCAGGATACTGACCTTCAGTTGAGATTTCTCTGCGAATTGAAAATGGGACGAAAGTCGCTGTTTTAACCATAGATACCTAATTTAGGAACTACCCTTCAGGTGTGTACCTAAATTAGGAAACTGTTATAATGTAACTAGTTTGACTAGATACATTATCTCTATATCAGTGTTTAACCCGCTGCGGGTGAACCTTTATATTCTAGAACACTAAAGTATTTTATTATATAAAGATGATATTGAGATAAACACATTAGATGTGAATAACATAATTTATATTTTGTATATAAATAAATCTCAAATGTATTACATGACAAACAAATAGCTCAAACTGATTTGATCAGAAGAAACATATTATGGCATTGTTGTCTGGGACATAATTAAACATGACTCGTATATCCACACTTTCGAAGAGTGGGTAATAGCTCAAAAGTATTCTATTCAAATAAAGTCTACGAATCTAGTTTATTGGGCAAAGTGCCTAAAACACCTTTAGTTGGTAAAAGTGTAAGTGCCACCGATCTGTTAGCCCTAATTCATAGTGAAGCAACTGGGCCCATGTCTAGCTAGGCTAGAGGTGGATATCAATATTTCGTGACCTTTATGGATGTGGCATCGCGTTATGGTTATGTTTCTCTTTTAAAACATATATCGAAAACTTTTAGAGTTTTCGACATGAAAAGGACAAACAGATCGGCTAAAGTATTAAACCGTCACGGTTAGACTGTAATGGAAAATACTTAAGCAATAAGTTTCTAATATACTTGAAAGAGTAAAGTATTCTTTCAAATGAGGACTCCTCCCGGAACACACCAATTTGATGGTGTGTCCGAACTGAGATAAACCGAATTATATTAGACATGATACAGTTAATCATGAGTCGCTCTAAGCTACCATTTCTTTCAACGGATAAGTATAAACAGTGCAGAACTTATTTAGAATAAGGTTCCATAAAATCTGTTTGACAGATATCATATTAAATATGAATGGGAAAGAAACTGGGTTTCTCATTCCTGAAAATTTGGGAATGCTAGGCATATGTTTGGATGATACCAAACTAAAATCCAAATTGGATAAGTGTCAATTGTAGGATATCCTAGGGATACAATAAGTATAATACTTATGTTGGTTTCTATAATTAGTCCCAAAGAAAGATTAAGCCATAGAAATACACAAGTATATACAGGCAAAGCTTGAAGCATGGCGGAATCATACTTACTAAGCTTTGTGACGAAAATGATGAAGAGGATCCTTGAGTCTTTAAGGTGGAAGTTTCGGCCAAGCAAGAAGATGGAGAGAAGCTTCAAGTCTTCAAGTGTTCCAAGCTCCAAGGTTGTTTCCCTATCACCTCTTTTGATCCTTCAATGTGCTAGCAAAAATGGAGAAATGAAAATGATTTTTCTGCCTTTGTTTGAAGCTCACGACGTGAGCAATGAGAGGAAGAGGGAGAGTGAGCCTTTTGATTTTCCTTTTCTCTCTTTATTTGTTTCAAAAACCGTGTGAAATAAAAAGAAAAGAAATGATTAGATATCATTTCCAAAATGAATTTTTTATTATAAAAACCCTTCAAAAACCGTGAAAGGTTTTTCCCTCCAAAAATCCATCAAATGGCATCACTTACTTGTATTGAGAATAGAGACAATGTATCATCCCATAAAGGTGTCTAGATACATCTATCTACTAGTCGTGTCAAGTAATGAGACTTCACGATGTGATTCGCGGGTCCCACTCGTTTCAAAATACGAATGTGTCCGCAAACACTTTCGGGCTCGGTTTCGCTAATTCCGAATTAAGGAATTTCTGTTGCGACGTGAATTAAATAATTACGCCTAGCGGAATTACTATTCAGATCGCTAATGAATTAATTCTAAATTAATTCGTTTGCCCGAATTAAAATCCGATTTTAATTCCGCGTCGAAATCTAATTTCGTTTAATATATCGAATACATTATTTTATCGATTAATTCCAATTAATCGTTATCTCTCTCCTAATAAGGCATTTTATCCAAGATAAAGTTTCTCCGCAATTAATCCAAGATTAATAAAGTTCGAATCAAACATCATAGGTGAATCTTCAGGAAGCGACCCAAGAGATCTCCGGATATGTTGGCAGTAAATACGGTCGTTGGATAATCCAAACATGTACGTACCTCGTACTACGTTTTTACCGATTTACAAGACAAGGTTGGCTTCTAGCAAAGCGCCATGCCTACCCAATTCTCCAGAAATATTCTTACTGGAATATTAGATCTTTATCAAGCGTAGTATACCGTAGTATCGCGTACATCGATCCAGTATCGGACGATCACATGTTAGGCCTGGGGCTGGAAATGTGTCTGCCCCGTACGAAACATATATCGGATATCAAACAACTAGTCTCTTTAAATCGGACAATCCTGACCTGGTCATATTGTCTCGACGGTTGCAACCTTTTATAGAGTACTAGTTCTGTATCCTGCGTGATCATCATCTCCATATGTCTTAAGTGATACTTCCATCTTGACATCACATCCAGTACACTACGATTCTCGATAAACCCAGAAGAGGCGTACCCAGAACCGGTTAAAGCCCCGAACCACCACAACCAAAGTTTACCGATTGTCGCAAGTACTAGCGATGCAAGTCTCAGGTTAAGACCATATACACCTACCCTGATGCGGCCTCCCATAGACACGCAGACATACTACCAATGGGATTCCGCGGGGTCTGTCCAGAGCGAAGCTGTTTTCCGTACCATCGGTAAAACACAACCTCATATCGCACTTGCATAAGTATCCAATACTTAAATATCTGAGAACTATGCCGTTGTGCCATCACAACTCGCACAAGTGCAATACTAGTCTATTCCGCATTATCGATGTCCGATCTCGATACTACTCCGACTAGGGATATTTAATGATTAAACCTTTTATATTGATACTGTCTCATATCATCTCAATACGGAACTAATCATATGGACTTTTGCCATTAATATATCAAAGTAAATAATTTTACAAAACGACAAAAGGCAATTTCATTATCACATAGTTAATTTGTACAATAATACAATATCATTTACAAAACAGTGACGCTATGGGTCATAATGTCTAAAAATCTCCCACTTGGCCTATAGCCAGTCACTCAAGCATCTAATACCTGAACTATGTATATGTCGTTCAAACACTTGCTGAAGAACAGCCTTTGTCAGCGGATCTGCAATGTTGTCATCTGATGCGTGTTGGTTTCTATTACCAAGCCCCAAGATCAACAAGAGCAAACAAAATATATATAAATGAATGAACAATATTGAAGTATGGCGGAATCATACTCACAAAAATCGGAATGCGGATGCATTGATGAAATGAAAACTTCTCCTTTGTGCAGTGATGAATTCGGCCAAGGTGGAAAGTGCAGCTCCAAGCTTTGTTTGATCCTCCCAAGCTCAAGGATTAGTTTCCCATATCACCTATGTATGATCCCTTGAAGGTGCTAGCCTTTGTTGTGATTTTGAATGCACAACTTCTTCAAATCTTGCCACAAAAATGAAGAAATGGAGAGCCCAAAATTGCATGTAGTTTCGGCAATGTGAGAGAGAGGAGAGTTGAATGATTTTTGTTACAAAAAATCAATTTTATTTATGCCATAATATTTATTAAATTAATAATAAACTTATGACACAAATCATGCAATGGCTTAGAGTGTCAAACACTCAATTTCCATGCAAAACCATTGAGTGCATTGTACACTATCTCCATGCAATGCATTAGAGTTAAATAATTCATAATATGACATGTGTCATGTGGGCCCCACACGTTTCCAAATGAAAGTGGGCCCACGTGCACTCACGCGTTCGGGTTCGATATTTCCGAAATACTGAACTTACGTCGCGGCGTTAATTAAATCGAATTTAAATAAATAATTGCGCCTAGCGAAATTATTATTTATGTCGCTAACGAATCAATTCTAAATTAACTCGTTTGCCCGAATTAAAATCTAATTTAATTTCGCGTCGAAATCGAATTTCGATTATTATATCGAATATAATAATTTTACGATTAATCCAAATTAATCGTTCTCTCTCTATGTATAGTACTTTATCCAAGATAAAGTCTCTCCGTAATTAATCCAAGATTAATCGAGTTTGAATCATACGTCATTGGTGAATCTTCGGGAAGCGACCCAAGAGATCTCCGGATATGTTGGCGCAGTAAATACGGTCGTCGGATTATCTGAACACGTACGTACCTCGTACTACGTTTTTACCGATTCACAAGACAAGGTTGGCTTTTAGCAAAGCGCCATGCCTACCCAATTCTCCAGAAATATTCTTATAGGAATATAAGATCTATATCAAGCGTAGTATACCGTAGTATTGCGTATATCGAACCAGTATCGGATGATCACATGCTATATACGAAAATATATCAGACATCAAGCAACTAGTCTCTTTAAATCGGACAATCCTGACCTGGTCATATTGTCCCGATGGTTGCAACCTTTTATAGAGTACTAGTTGTGTCCTGGTTGATCATCCCTCCATATGTCTGAAGTGATACTTCCATCTCGACATCACACTCCAGTACACTACGATTCTCGATAAACCCCGAAGAGGTGTACACAGAAACGGTTAAGGTCCCAACAACCAAAACCAAAGTTTACAGATTGTGTCGCCAAGTACTAGCGATGTAAGTCTCAGGTTAAGCACAAT
>SKCR01039231.1:0-84762 GCA_019454045.1 Zanthoxylum bungeanum | reverse complement strand
TATCTATCTCTCATTCATCAATAAGTAGAATATATTCGGATCCCAGATATCTGATTTTTGGAATCATGCCTCGCTCAGATCTTCTTGTATGAGGTCCAATGCTTTCAAGAGGTCTGTCATCACCCAAATTTATGGATGATCTTGTAGCTTTTAATGGAGCGAGTTGCGGCTTCCCTTGCTCAACACTCTGTTTTGTAATCTCGGATGGAGGTGGTTGTGTCTCCGTCTACTCGACATCCTTATTTGCCTCATCTAGTTATGCTTCTAAAATTTCATTGTGCACTCTATCCGTGGCCAATTGTGCTGGTGCTGGGTATGGAATTCTGTCGATATTAGAATTGGAAGACATTTTGGGCTTGTCAATGTCTCCAATTTTCTGGTCTTCAAGAAACTCTACATCTCGGTTTTTGATGACCATCTTTTTCTTTGGATCCCATAGTATGTATCCAAATTCTTCCTCTCTATAACCTAGGAATATACATAGAGTTGTCCTTGCATTGAGCTTCTGCATGAGCTCATTGGATACATTTGCAATCGCTAAACAGCCGCACACTCTAAGATGAGAGTAGAATGGATTCTTACCATACCACACTTTCTATGGAATCTAAAAATTCAACGGTATAGATGGTGATCTGTTGATCAAATGTATGCGGTACGAACAACTTCTCACTAGAATGACTTTGGCAGCTTAGCCATACTGATTGTGCTTCTGACTTTCTCCATAATGGTGCGGTTCATAATTTTAGCTACACCATTATATTATGGGGTGCGTGGAACAGTTCCCTCACGTCGAATATCGTGTCTCCTACAGTAGGTATCGAACTCCCTGGAACAATACTTGCCTCCATTGTCTGTGCGGAGACACTTCATCTTATTCCATGTTTCACGCTCTACTATGATGTGGAACAACTTGAACTAATCCATGACCTAATCATTCTTCTTGAGGAAATAGACCCATATTTTCTGAGTAGCATTATCAATGAAAGTCATAAAATACTTGTTATCACCCAATGAATCAACCTCCAAGGGACCACACACATCAGAGTGCATCAGACTGGGTAACTCTGATCTTCTCTTTGAAGAGAATTTAAACGAGACTCTGTGTTGCTTACCAAATAAATAATAGTTGCAAGGACATAATGAAGCATCCTTGGTAAGCTCATTCTTGGTCATGGTAGACAACCCCCTCTCACTCGTGTGACCGAGTCTCTGGTTCCACAGATTTTGAGAAACTTTTTTTTCAGCTACATTGATGCTGTCAGCACAAATCTTCAAATGAGTTTTGTATAGTGTGCCGCAAACATGTCCTCGGGCGACAACCATGACACCTTTTTTCATTCTCCATATGCCACTTCTGAAGTGACTATCATAGCCCTGTTTATCAGGGGCTAACCCCGAGAATACATTCATCCGAAGTTCTGGAACATGCAAGATTTCCTTCAAAGTTAATGTACACCCGATATTTATCCACAATTGAATATCACTGATTCCTACTATCCCAGAGGAACTAATATTTCTCATCTTCACTGATCAAAGTCTCATACTTTGTATGTTGTGAAGAAATCTATGTGAGGTGTGACATGGTTGGATATTGTAGTATCTACCACCCACTCAACATCTTGGGTTGCGGTGTGAACCCATGTCTCTTCCTACATGGAGCATATGGCTACATCTCATTTGGAAACTACTAGTGCCTCTCATTCATTATTCCTCGGCTGGAAATTGTATTGGCCTTGCTCTCGTTGCTTTTTTCGATAATTCTTCTTTAAGTGGCCTTCTATGCCTCAATGGTAGCACTTATAGGTAGGCATCCTTTTATTTAAGGATCTATCTCTGGTTGTGCTTTTGCCTCTCCTTCTTTCTCTTCATCTATTTCTTCCTCGAGTCTCAGTGATAAAGACTTTTGTCTGTTCTGAGCCAACGTCTTTTCTCCTGGACTCTTCGTTCAACATGGCATCTTTTACCATAGACATGGTAAGTTTTCCACCTGGAGCTGAATTTTTGAGAGTAACACCAATGTTTCCCAGTTATCAGGAAGAGAACTGAGTAGTAAGTGGGCTTGGACTTCATCTCTTAGTTGCATATCTATTGTAGACAGCTGATTCACCAGACTTTGGAACTCATTGGTGTGTTCTGCAATGGAAGTTCCACTCTGTAGCTTTAAATTAACCAAACCCTCATTAACATGGCTTTATTCCGAGCTGTCTTGGCCTGGTACATACCTTCCAGTTTTATCCAAATTTTCATAAGCATATGTATCATATGCTACGTGGTGGAAGACATGGCTGATCCATTGCCTAATCTGACCAAGAGTTCCGTTGTTGAGTTTATTCCAATCACTCTCTTTGACAGAATCTGATCTCACTCCCTTCACCTCGATCATATCAAACAGATCTTTACAGTGTAAATAATCTATCATCCGAGGTCTCCACAGGGAGTAATTGGTTGATGTTAGCTTGATCATCGCACCAGAAGAGGAATCTTCCATTTCTATTTTAAGTTTAAAATTTAAAATGAAATTAGGAAAAATCGAGACTGATTTTCAAAAATATGAGGTCATTATTACGTTTGAAACAGTCGCAAATGATAGATTTGACTCGTTGGTCCAAATCCGACTCGAGGGGCAATTTATAAATTTCTAAATTTTCCGGGGATAAAATATAAATTTCAGAGACTCCAGAGGCTCAATGAAATTTACCAGGTATGCTGGCGTGTCTGACACGTGGCTACTGATGTGGCAAAAATGGGACCGGCTTGCTAACGTGGCTGACATGTGGCGATGATGCGATAGATGGCGTGTCATATACCTTGTTGGCGTGTCTACGGACTGTGCGCTGACATGGCTGCTGACTATGCTCTGATGGGTCAATGACATGATGTTGACTGTGTGCTGATGTGGCACTAACTGTGTGATGATGTGGTGATGATTGTGTGCTGATGTGGCACTGACAGTGCATTGACATGGTGATGACTGTGTGTTGACGTGTGCTAACACATCGACATCTTAAGCTCTAGAAGGCGTGTGTAGCGCGTGGTGTAGGTGTTGGCGAGTCGAGTCTCTTTGCTTGGCGAGTGCGGCGCATGAGGCATCCTCTGGTCTCCGTTTGATCACCGGAAAATACCAACGTGCTCGCTCGACGTGAACAAGCTGATGGTATGGTCAAAACAGATTTTTGACAACTTTCTCGAAACCCAAATTTTCTTAATCAAGTCCCGTTCTTCACTTTTCGAGCCCCAATGTATAACCAAAGCTACTGATACCACTTGTTGTGATTCTATAATCATTGAAGAGTGTTTTGTGAGGAAAAATAAATACACTCTATTATTACTTGAATAGAATTTACAAGTATTACAAAACTTGTATAAAAATCCCACACACAACTAAATTCTCTAAGCTCTCTTACTTGGAGCTTACACTCTATGCTCTCTTACTTGAAGCTTACATGTTGGTGATTGTTTGAGCTCTCAAATGAGCTCCCTATTTATAGGAGAATACATTACTCAAAAGTCAACAAAACACTAAAATCACCTAAAGGTAATTTGAAAGCTTGCATCACAATTTCAAAGAGAAAATCATTTACCAAAAGTTGTCTTGGAGAGATCTCGGAGGTACAATGCAGCTAGATTCAACACCAAGGGCACAACAAGAGATGAAGTTTTGAAGGAAGACCCGACCACGTGATATAGAGAAGATATCTTGAGTTCAGAGCATGTTGAATATGAAGCTAGTGATACTGACCCGACCACATGAAGCAAGAGATTTGGGATTGTCTGAGAGTTTGTGAAACCCGACCCGATAAGGTCCCAACATCTGAACCCGACCCAGTTAAAAGGTTGAAAGGAATCTTTGATAAGTATCATCTGCATTTGGCATCCCGACCCGAGGAACGAAGATGGGATCAAAGGCTGACCATTATTGGGGTCATATGACGTATGCTTTAACTGGGAAGATGTGCTTCCAGAAGGCTAATGATGATGGAGGGAAAGCACCGGTTCACAGTGGTCATAGGCCCTGCCAGCCGCCATAGGATGGTGCAGTGACAGGACAATGGCATAGCAGAGCCACCAGAGGCCGCCATAGGTCGGTGTAGTGGCAGAGGAATGAGCTAATCTAATTGGCCAGATTGAGGGTGGTTGAGGAGAGTTATGGTTGTGACGATGACAAATTGACATAAACTGACGTCAGAGTCGGTGGAATAGTAGATTTGAGAACCTATATAAATGGGTTTAAATCACTGATATAAGGGTTAGCAATTTCTGCATTACACAACTTGTAAGATTGAGAACTTGAGATGTGAGTGATAGAGAGAGAAAGCTGGTCATTCCCCCGACCACTTGTGTAAATTGTACCGAGCTTATTAAGACCCGATGTGTTTTACTACTGCATTTGTTTCCTCATTTGATGCTCGGGTCGATCTTGATCTCGAGACGTAATAAAACACCATCTTTCTTCCATGAACGTAAATAGGAGCCACTCTCCACCGAATCACCTTAAATCTATGTGTTTAACCTGTATGCTTGTCAAATTTTTGTGATTCCCTACTAACCAAACAAATTCACCGTTGAGGGAAGTTTATTTAAGGGGTGAATTCTCTATTTTACTCTTTTAATAAAAATAGCTGTCAACAAATTCATATAGATGGTTTATTAAAATTTTACTTAAAATTAGCAACCAATTTTAGTACAATTATTATTTTTAAATGTGTAATATGACTTATACATACTTTTATCCTTTATTAGTAATAGTCATATTTTAAGAAGTCGCATAAAACCTAAAAATTCAAAATAACTAATGGCCGCCCCTTCAAAGTTATGCTTGCATATAGAAATTTTCTTAAATATTATTATAGTTTAATTATTCACAACTGGGCACTTGATTATTTTTCAATTATTGTTTTTTTTTTTTTTGTCGTGTAATCATTGGGCTTGAATTCTCTATGATACAACTTGCAAAGCTATTTAGGAAAATTATTCGGATCCCCTAGCAATCTTTTTTATTTTTATTTTAAAAAATAAAAAAGCTTTTGAAAATAATCATCATACATAAATGGCGAATTCCCCTAGCGATCTTCTGTTTTTTTCGTTCTGAATTAACTCTTTATTCCCTTGCAGCAAACAAAGAACCAGACAAAACTTTCCTGTACTCTCTCTTTTTTTTTTTTTTTTTGAAATCATTGGAAATCCTGCCGCACCATCATCCGATTCGGATTTAAGTGAAGCTAGTAAAATCCCTTGAATTCGGGTTTAAGCGGAGCTGGTGAAATCTCCGACTGTCTCAAATTCTTACAAAAATTATACCCCTTAAATTCGAACTCATGATCTGACAATCAAATCATAAACCCTTTACCATTAAGCCCACCCCTTGGGGGCAACTTTCCTGTACTCAATTTCTCCTAAATCAGCAATATGCAGATCCGCGTTCTTTATATAATTTGCAAACTTTGAATGATAACGAGATAGTACATGTATTGTGTTAGGTTGGACTAAATAAAAATGAGATAATACATATATTACCTTATTGTCCCGCAACTTAATAAATTGCCGGATCACTCATTGGATTTATATGTGTATGTGTGTGATCTCAATAACAAATGCATGTTATCAAAACTTTAAATCCCAAATAGATTGACACCTAAAATCATGTCAAATCAGATGCAACAATCAGCAAGCGAATACTAATAATAATAATATCAAAAGTGATCAGGTCATTACAAGTGTAAATTCTAAGGGTGTACCATAGAAGGAAAAAAGAAATGAAAGGATCAGTTTCGTTAAAATTATTTTCAAAAAGTACCGGCCTCTAACCAATTCAAGAGAAACTTTAGATATGTTTTTTTTGTTGATTATGTCTCTCGTTTCTGTAATTTTATTGTCCTTGTTCTTGTTTTCAAAGTTGTAAATTAACGAAGATTATCCTGTTATATGGAAAGATAGTTTTCCTTCAAACATTAAGTATATTTTCACCTCTTTAAGTAAACAATGAAATTATGTTTTCCTTAAAAAAAAAAAAAAAAGAAAAAGAAAAAGAAAAAAAGAGAGACTAAACCTAAATGAAAAATAGTCAGTAAGGTAAACAAGTACAAATATGTAAACCTATAATTAACTAGTGAAACCATTTGCGTCATGAAACTTTGAAATTAATCTATCAATCATATTCTATTTAAAATTTCCTAATTATGGGGGAAATATATTATGAATTAAATTGCAATAATCTTAAACCTATTAATAAATAAATTGGAGTAAAATATATAATCGATCACCCAGCCATTAAAAAAACAAATATTATTAAACCAACAAGAACATATATGGGAGGAGAAAATAAATCTGGAAAGGTCGATGGAACGAAGAGAAACATTGCAAAATTATATTTGCTTGAAAGACATAATAGTAATAATAAAAAGAAATCAGAATTAGGGTTTGGCTGCAAATAACAGTGACAAAGACATACATAAGTAACGAACTAACCCTACTAATGAAATTGAAACAATAGCCATTAAACTTGAAACGAATGACATTGAACTTGAAACTTATAGTATTGAACATGAAACATATTTCAAGTTTAATTGTCCGGACTTCAACTTAATGTCCCAGTATGAGTACGGGGTACATTAGCTCAAGCTTTAGTTGGTAGTCTTCTTGTTATTATCTTCATTGATCAGAAAATCAAGCAACAAAGTGCTTTTGCATTTGGGACACTTTGGATCAACATGAGACAACATAACATACATAAGGCAACGAGGGCAGCCGGCCAGCATCATTGAAGTTGTTACCACTGTACTACTTGTTGGGTACTGCATGGTCGTATCTTCAGCCTCCGATGACACACATGAGCTTTCCGGCGACATTTCCGACGAAGCCTTAGCAGCTGACTCGTCTGTTGAATCAGCCCTAGCCGTAGCCCTAGCCCCAGGAGTTGATAGGTTCAGCTTCAATTCCAGCTGAAGGTTTGGACTGTTATTGCCTCTTCCACTCATTTTTCTTTTCTTCACACAAAAGAATTAATAATAATTCAAATGTTGATCAAATGAAACGCATAAGGTTTATATTAATTCATAACAAAATGAATTGGGAATAAATTAAAGAGAAACAGAAAAAGATAAATTAATTAATTACCTCAAGTGATGTGTGTGTGTATATATGTACGTATATGTAGAAAGACGGGCACTTAGCAATTTATTTAATGCATTTTTCGTCATTTTTGAACATCTTTAGGCAATAATATATATAATTATTGTAAGGTGAAGTTTAAAAAGACAGAGATTGTTGAATTTAATAGAAGAAAAATGGTAAATTTTCTTTGAGTCCCTATAATTTTGACTAATTATCATGCTATGATGCTAGTATATGTATTTTTAACAGTTACCGAAAACACTCGTGTCAAACTGTCAATATTTTATAGTTGTTGGATATAACTTTTCAAGAGAAAATATATAGTAATTTTTTTGTTTGTTTAAAATAACTTAAAATTCTAACGAGTCAGACAAGTTGAAGTTGAAAAATAGAGAATAATGATATAAATTTTAAGGAAAACAAATGTATAATAAAGAAAATTTAAGTAATTTTTTAAAATATATTGACTGACTAGGTAATTAATTCAAACTCCAGAGACTAAAAAAGCATTTAATTTTGATTTAAAAAATATTGTATAAAAAAGAGTGGGGAACTGTTCGAAGCTTAAAACCATTCGACTTTGATTAGCTAGATTCAGTTACACATATTAATTAATCACATACCTATTATATTATATATATATATATATAATATATATATATATATATATATATATATATATTATATATATATATATATATGGGGTTTAAAGTATTGTCATTACTCATCATTACCCATTTTATTAGTGTCATTATAAGTTTAGTTGGAAGGTGATTAAATGTTCTTAATGCAGAACCAAATATAGAGGTCAAAAGTAATAAATAAATCTTAATTAATTTAAAATTTCTTTATATTTGAGTCCCTAATTTTTGACCTAGCCAACCATATGTGTGGACTATTTCAAAACTAGGGATCGTCTCGAACCCGAAATTCTCCGATAAGGTAATCTCCATTATCCTCGATTGGGTGACAGAGAATAATGAGACCCGATCTCCACTTTCTTTATTGTAACACCCCAAGTGTTAACGTGTCTGGCTTGTTCAGCATGTTTTGTAGGTTCATATGTTCGTGTGAGATATGTATGCGATTCTCATCGCTTGCATGATGTGTATGTAGGTTGACTGTGGCAATAGTCCAAAATCACAAGCATTTGGTGCATTTATGCATACATTTAGGCAGATTTTATGTTATGTGACCGATATATCGGTCTATATACCAGTATACTGGTGTTCTGTGCCCAGAAACACTATTACTGGAACTGGTATGAATCGTATTGGTATTCTCACCGGTCTCTATCACCGGAAAACTGGTGCCACGTCAGACTTACCGGTCACTAATCTAGTCTTAGTAATCTCGAACCTTCTGATTTCTTCCCATGACCGGTATACCGGTCTGTAATACTGGCATAATGATACTAGCGAGTTTATAAAAATCAGACAGCCCTCTTCATTTTGGCCATAACTCTTTACTCTAATATTGGAGTAAGGTGATTTCAGTTACAGATGAAAGAAGACTCAAAGATCTACAACTATGAAGTTCTCAAGATTTTCTAATTCTGAGGTTTTCAAGGCCAAAATTGATGAAAAATCCAAAGTGTGTTATGTGTAATTATTAAAGTTGACAATTTACAATTGTCAAACTTCCACCAAATATGCTTGCATGTTTGGCCGTGACTTTTTACTCCAATATTGGAGTAAGGTGATTTCAGTTCCAGATGAAAGAAGACTCAAATATCTACAACTTTGAAGTTCAGAAGATTTTATAATTCTGAGGTTTTCAAGGCTGAAATTGATGAAAAATCCATAGTCAATGTGTAATTATTAAAGTCATTATAAAAAAATATATATATATAGAAAATGACAATTTACAATTGTCAAACTTCCACCAAACATTCTTAGAATGATCTTTCGGTATGTCATGAACATGTCATACATCACGAGCATATTAGATTTATCGTTTCGAGAGTACTAACTATACTACTCAGACTCAGGATTTGTAGTTTCGGCACAACGAAAAAGTGCACATAGAGACACTATCGATCGCTCTCAGGATCGTTAGCGATTGATCATCAAATATGTGAGTGGATACTATTCCCTTCCTTATATTATCATTTTCAGTTATGTAATATTTTCTGTATATATTATGTAATTTACGAATTTTGTTCCGTATTTCTATTTAAGTTTTCAATTTCTATTTCTGTAGTCTAATTCTGTTTTCATTTCTATGTTATGTGTTCAATTGGTAAGTTTTCTGTTATGTTAACCGCTCACGTTTTCTATTTATGTTATGTATATGCTTTCTGCTTATATCCTCAGTTTATGTTAACACCGTAAGTTTTATGTATATGTTTTAGTTTATAAGTATGAGTCACATGTTTTGGATTTATATTTTCTGTATCTTCAGTTTATGAGAAGTCTTATGTTTAAGTGAGTTTTCCATTGACGATTATATGAGTCCCAACATTAGTTTTCTATTTTTTGATTTTCTTTATATGTTGTTCTGTAAGACTGTATTTCTGTTAAAGTCTTTTTTTTTTAAACATCTTGTTTTACGACTTCACCGCTATTTTTGATTTCATTTTCAAATGAGTTTTTGACAAAAGGATTTCTGAAAATTTTCTTTTGACAATAGATGGAGATAATATATTTTCCTGTCTTGGCGCTTGAAATATATTTCTGAGTTTCAAAATCATAAACTATGTTTTCGCCGAGACACTTGATATTATGTTTCGTCAAAGAACCTAATGATATGTTTTATTATTTTTATGTTTTAAGGTTTTTGATCCTTCGTGCCGCTTGTTCTAATCTGGGGTTTTGACCATCAGAAAATGGCAGCCCACTACCCTCTGTTGACATGGTCCTGTTACAGATATTTTCCGATCTAAGCGCGCAATCGACAATGGACGTCCTGTATGTTTTTTTGAAGATATGATTTCAGAATATATTTTCAAATATGATTTCAATTCATGACTTATGTTTTCGATAACCAAATGGTGATTTTGTTTACATGTTTTCTTACCATTGACGTCTTTTAATTTTGATGTCATTTTTCATTATTAGTTTCTTTTTGGTTCGGTGTTCTGAAGTAAGTTTTCCAATAACGTGATTTGATATTCTGATAAGTCATATTTCTGCCGACATTATTTGAATTCTAATAAGTCAATTTTCTGTTGAGGTTATTCTATTTTTGGTATATGCTTTATTTCTATTGACGTTATATAGTTTTTCAGTCATGTCAAATTCTTGATTGACGTTCATTTTATTTTATGTTAATACATTTTACTTCTTGTCGGGTTATGATGACGTATTTTCAGATTTTGTCAGCGTTTTTCTGTCTTTGATGTGCTTTTGGTTCATGATCAGTTATGTTTTTAATATACGTACTTTGTGATGTTAAGTTTTCCGGTTTCCATTATAAGATATTGGATTATGTTTTTGTATATGTACATATGAATATTTTGTTGAGATATAGTTCTAAAAGTACTTGACTCCATTTTTAGATCTCCGTTCTATTTTGACGATGTTTTTTTGTTCACTAACCAGGTCTTTTAAAAGATCTGAACCTTCCCCCACTCTCCAGTGTGTGTGTTGCAGGTTTCAGGTTCCTGCTTCTGAGGATAAGCTTTGGAGTGGATGGAAGCGCAACAACAATCGTTAACACCACAGTCCATATGTTGACTCTGTCTAGGCCCGTGTGCATGCGAATGTGTGGTTTTATTATGTGTCAGGCCATGAGGCCGAGTGTGTGTGTGTGTGTTAGATATTTTGACACAATATGAAATATGTGATTTGAATGTATGAATATATTATATGTGTTGTGTATGTCTAATCTGAATGAACTAGCAAATCTGTTGTGGTTTCTACTTGTGAGCATGTAATGATGTGTTTGTGTATGTGTGTCCGAGGATGAGGGAGATGGGACAACCCGTCGCCTGTCGGTAGTGTCCTAGCCCCTGGTGGAGTGAGGTGTTATATTTATTGTTAATTTTCAACTTTTATATGAAAATTTTAGAATAAGGTAATATATTTTTTGTTTGTCAAATATATATTTTTAATTTTTTAAAATATTTAAAAAAACTGGAAATTTTATTAAGGTCCGGGGCCCATATATACCCCGATTCGAATGCCAAGACTGAATCAGAGTTCTGAACCCTGATGAGCGGAAAATATATCAATATTTACCGCCCCTTTAACTTAATATTTTGTTTAGTTTCTTGGGTTTGATGAACGTTTTGATGTGTTTTAGTTTATTTTGCAGATAAAATAATATCGGGTCTCAATGAAATACTTTAGGATGAAATATGGGTCAAATAAGGGCAATTATTGGACTTGATATTTTAATTTTGGAGATTGGAAACTTGAAAGGGCGTTTTGACGAAGTGTAGTTTTGGAAATTCCAGTTTTGCGCATCGGTCTTATTTTGGGCATATCGTTTTACTCAGATATTGGATTCAGCTGATTCAAGTGCCAAATTAAAGAAGACTCGAAGATCTACAACTGTGAAAGACAAAATAATTTCGAATTTTGAAGATTTTATGCCCGAATTGATGAACTATCCAGAAGTGTGTAGTGTGTAATTATTAAAGTCACTTTCAATCATTTTCAAAGTAAAAAATAAATTATTAAATAAATAATAAAAATTATCAAATCATCACCAAACATGATAAAAGATTAGTGGAGAAATTAATAATAGATTTGGTGGAGTAATTAGTGGAGCAATTAGTGGAGTAATTAATAATTGATTTAGTGGATGATTTGATGGAGGCAAAATTTTGCCTATAAATACCAAGTCATTTCATTTGTAAAATTCATACTTTCTTCTAAGGAATTCCTTAAGAATACTAAGAAGATTGTATCTTGTTTGTTTATTTATAGCTTTTAGTAATTAATTTCCGCTTTCACACTTTTTTTTCTTTACTTTTCAGTTTTTACTTTCCGTAATTTACTTTTACGCACAATACTTTTCTTTCTTTAATTTTCAGTTTTTACTTTTCAGTAATGAGGAGGTAACTCCTCTTTTGCTGGAGTAAAAGGTAAAACTTTTATTACTAATATTTAGATTAATCTCCTTTAATTATAATATATAAACTAGTTAAAACCTGACTTAACGAGGATACCGCCATATTGGTCGGTTGGTAATTATTTATTAATTTGACTTAATCTGGATACCGCCTATATGGCTGGTTGGTAATTATCATGCAAAGTTAATATATTATATTAAGGGAGATATCTAAAATAAAAGTATAAAAGTAATCCTTTTACCTCAGCATTCTTTTCTTTATTGTACTTTTACTTTATTTAATTTTCAGCAATTTACTTTTCAGCAATTTACTTTCAGCAATATACTTTCAGCATTTACTTTTCAGTAATTTACTTTTCAGCATTTACTTTTCAGCATTTAATTTTCAGTATTTAATTTCAGCATTTACTTTCCGTCATTTACTTTTCAACAATTACTTTTTCAGCCTTTACTTTATGTCTTTTACTTTTCAGCATTTTTATTTTATGTCTTTTACTTTTAAGTTTTTACTAGCCCTAGTTATGTGTTAGTTATCTGGGGTTGTGATGAATTCTAATATCATCAGTTTATAAGGGGTTATTTTATAGTTTGGGTAATTAAAAGTTTACTTATTAAGTCTTAAGCTTAATGCTTCTTGTTGTCTGATCAACAATAAGATTGATGTGGTAAATCTAAAATGAACTAGACATAGGGATTTTAGGTTTCAGCCTTAGACTTAATAGCCCACGATCTTCCTTGAGGATATATAACCCTTTAATAGATTTCCTTACAGGATAGACATATACCTGTCGGGCGGGGGTAGCCATAATCGGAACTTAAACTTAATGAATCCAGATAATTTGGTTGACATAGACATATGGTTCAATTGGGTTAAACTGGGTATTTGCGTCTGACCATTGACAGAGGCTTTTGCATAATTTAGTGTTTCAGGTTAGTAAACCGATTTATTACACAAACATAAAATAATCACTTCATCTTTTAAAAGATATTAGAATGATTCACAACCCTAGATCTTTGTGTCTTTTGTTATTTTCCTTAGTATTTTCTTTTGTCTTTTTATTTATTTATTTATTTAGCAAATCTACAATCAACCAAATCAATCAAGCAATCATTCTCTTCTCCCTCAATTAGATATCTGTAAATAAATAGATTCAATAATTAATAACAACAGTAGGAATTAAGTCCTCGTGGGATCGATATTTTTATACTACTTGAACGATACGTGCGCTTGCGTTATACGCGTGTGTTTACGCCGGTCAAACCCCGATTTGATTCGGATTTTTATATGTTTTGAAGGCTTGAACTTATCCGATTAAAACAAATCCCCATAAAACCCCAAATCCGTGGAGATTTTTACCATTTCTGTCCAGGACCGCCTCTGTGTGGTGGTGGTGGGAAATTAATTATCTTTGGTGGCATATCATTGTAATGAGTAATGAGTAACCAATATTAGACAATTGAAATTCAACTACCTTATTAAATCCTAGCTTGATCAATCTGGTGGGTATTGCACTAAGATCATGCACAACAATCAATCACCAACCGTCCATTTAAAAGCTTATCCAATTAAGTATTGATTGTGATGATTTGTAAAAAGATAATATGATAATTGATATAATTAAGATGGGAGTAAAGTCATATTATTTCTCTTTAAAAGATATTAAGTTGTACAGTTGAAATGCACGAGAATGAACATTTTATTTATTAATGAAAAGAAAATCAAAATCAGATTAGGCAAATGGACAATGAAGCCTCAATTAATATTTTTAGGTAGCGAAGTGAGAAGAAGACCACGAATAAATTGATTGGGTTATTAATTAAAGTGCATGATTGTATAGGTATGCCAATAGTAAGATAGATAGTTAATCAAGGATACACACACCAAACACACAAGCAAAAATGATTTAACAAGTATCTGGACATGTATCACAATTTTGTGATCCTATGTGACTGGTATTGAGATTATGGATTAATTGTAAGATTTTGGGATTAGCGCGGAAGTATCTATGTGATTGAAATTTAAAATTTCCTTCACAACCATTTTAAGGATCGTGTCATTATTGATGTAAATCAATTATGTTAATAATGCTAGCAAATAATTTTATTTTCTAGAGTCTTTCTTGAATCTCCTTAATTTTTCACTTGTAATAGTGCACTAAGCGTCACTAAGCGTTGTATCTCAAGTTGACACACCAGAACTCTTTTATGAACAAATCGCTCCCGCTTTGAGAACAAAGAAAACGATTTTCTTTCTTGGATGGTTGAAGTTTAGATTAGATATTAATGCAATAATCTTTCTTTGAATTAATCCTAGAACAAATTTGGAACAACCGAAAGAGAGAGAGAGTAAAAACTTGGCCAAGAGAAGCTTGTCCCCCTTGGCCGAATATGTCATGTATATACAAGGACAATTCAATATCTCTCCAAATCAAATTAGGTCTCTTTAAGATTCTTTCAAAATTAAATTAGGAAATTTAACTAAATAAGAATTTCTTATTAAATAAGACTGCCCTATTTAATCTAAATAGAGACTTAACTGAATATGGTGCTAGTCCACTAAATTAAAGCCTGATAGATAAAATATTATTTTGTGCAAATAATTAATTAATTTAACTTACTTAATTTTAATTAATTATTACTCAAAATCATATTTAATTTATTAATATAAATATCAAATAATTATTCAAATAATTAAATCTAAATTTAGTTTTATATTTCGAATTTATTAATCTAATTGATATTTTTGAAATATCTCGAATCCTAATTTTATTAGGAAATATTATTTTAATTGAAAATCTAATTTTCATATTAATTGCCAAAATAATCATTTATTAACTTTTAATAAACATCCTTAGATTTGTAACATAGACGAGAACTGTATTTGTGCGACCGCCCTAGGTTCATTATCGAGTAACAATGAAATATTATTAATTTTTTAATATTTCATCTCTACGATATTCCACAGATCATGGGTAAACGCCTAACAACATGCCATGGCCCATATTCGATGAATGAAATGAGAAAACATATAAACATTTTAGAATACACTTCGAATATGTCATCTCTTTCCTTCTGATATTTATGTTCCTTATCGAGTTTAGGATCATGGTTAATTAGGTCAAATCCTTACTACTCGATATATTTCAAAACTCGTTCTCATAAATTTGATATCTCTAAGATATTGACTGCTTCGGCAAAGACTTGTATCCACAACTTTGAGTTTCCTTGGAACATCTCTAGCTTTTATTATCAATTCTTTCGAATCACTTCTTAAGCACACATGACTCCGTACGTTATTAGCTCAAGACCATCTAGCAATTATTCAAAGGACGTGGCTAGTCGAATGATGATATACCAGTTAACAATGAGTAATATCGTACAAGTCAACATGTGATCTCAGGTCAGAGGATATAATGATACTAATGTATTATTACGAAGATCAATGACCTTAGATAATATTACCATGTGATCTTAAGCTTCTGTATTCGTATTCGATATTTCATTCTACTAATGAAAACATATCATTATGATATAAGACTCGTCATCAATTCTATTAACATCATATGTTAATTTATGGGACACACAATAATACTAGTCGAGTGATATATTATTGTCATGTATAATAATCATATTTTATAAAGAACTTAATTTGAGACTTATTCATGTAAATGTCATTGACTCTCATAATCACAAACGTCTTTTGAATTAACGATATTCATCTAACATAATATCTCGGGACATACACATAAAATAGAGATGTAACGATGTGTAGAAATCAAATGTCTTTTATTAATAAATAATAAACTGTATTACAAAATATTACACTTTAAATCATAATATCTACAACATGTTTTAGGACATACACTCTAACATCTCCCACTTTTACTAAAGCTAGTTGTTATGATACCTAATGCCCATCTTCTCAAGATAATGTTCCATTTATTTTTGGTTCATTGGCTTCGTGAGTGGATCGACTACATTATCAACTAAATGTATTTTCTGAACGATAATCTATCCATCTCTAACATATTCCCTGAGTATGTGATACTTTCATTAAATGTGTTTGGACTTCTGGTGCGACCTAGGTTCCTTAGTTTGTGATATAGCCTCATTGTGGTTGCGGTATAAATGGAATGCACCTTCAATGGTTGGAACCACAAATTATTTTGTAATGAACGTGTTTATCCAAATCGCTTCTTTTACTTCGTCTGAAGCCGTTATGTATTATTCCCCAGTAGTGAAGTCCATAATAGTGGATTGTTTGGTGCTTTTCCAACTAACTGCTCATCCATTGCATAAGAAAATGAATCCAGAGGTCGACTTATAATCATAAGTATATGTCTGAAAGTTTGAGTCTGTAAACCCTTCTACTTTCAGTTCTGATCATCCGTAATTCAATATCATATCCTTAGTTCTTCTTAAGATCTTGAGGATTGCCTTGACTGATATTCAATGATTTTCTCCAAGATCAGATTGAAATATGCTTGTTACACTAACAACAAATGCGATATCCAGTTTGTATATAGCATGACATATATGAGACTACATATGGCATATGCATATGGTATTTGACTCATACATGCTCTCTTTTGAGGTGTATTGAGACTCATCGATCTAGATAGATGAATTTCATGTCTACAAGGCAACAAGCCTATCTTATAGTCTAACATGTTGAATCTCTTGAGCACCTTTTCTATATTTAGAATTTGGGATTAATCAATAATTCGTCTGGATCTATCTCTATAGATTCTTATACCAAGAATATAGTTTTTTTCTCCCAAGTCTTTCATTGAAAATATTTTGGATAACCAAACTTTGACTGATGTCATTATAACAACATCGTTTCCTTACAGTAATATATCATCTACATTTAATATCAAGAATGCAATGGCGCTCCCACTGACCTTTTTATAAAAACATGAATTAGCTATATTTTTATGAATCCAAAACTTTTGATTGCATCATCAAATTATAGATTCAACTTCTAGATGCTTGCATTCGACCATATATTGGTCTTTGCAGCTTGCTTATTCGACCATTTATACCCACTTATTCTTGCATTCTTAGCGTACTATTTTGTTAGTTTTCGTATAATTTAATATATTTTGTAGTTCTTTTATATTTTATTTGTAGGAAGCATTGATACATGGATCTTGGGATATTTGTACGTATTTTGGGACCATACAGATGCATCGAAAGCACACGGAAAGAGCAGGAACATAGAAAGCATACAACCAGTAAGACTGCCACGCATCGCGACGCGCTCTTGCTCGAGACGCGCCTTCGAGTTTCTGCATACAAAACACAGCATGTTTGGTACAGCGGCGCCCCGCAGACCCAAAAAACACCAAATTTAAGGGTTTTAGATGCACAAGAACTCCAAGGCTTTATTATAATTAAATAAGTTCATCCAAGATCTAAGAGGGGAGGCTAATACACACCACAAAGTCACAAAACACATATTGTAGAGAGATCCAAAGAGGATTGAAGAGCGACAAGAAGAGACGAAGGCGGTGACGTCCAAATATGAAGGGATTCAATTCGGGTTTTTTTCTAGTTTCTTTCTTAGAACTCTAATGATTTCCATTAGATTCATGACATGTTGTTATTATTTTTATCTTTAGTCATGAACTAACTTCTTAATTCTGGAGAATGATGTAACTGATACTTGAACCTTTGTATTGTTTGTCAATATTTTATGAAGTTATATTTCAATTTATTTATATTCTATTGAGTTTAATGCTTCTTGTTTGCTGGCCACAAATAAATATGATTGATGTTTAGAATCTATCACTCGGGAGAGAGGGATTTTGAATAGGATCTAGAGAATATAACCTAGGAATTTTATAGAGTTTGTGAGAATCTATAGTTCATTCGAAGTCATTAACACAGAATCACAAAGCTTAATAAGTTGTTAATTACTAGATTTTTATAGGATATCGAAGTCTATAATTGATGATCTTTTCACTATTGCTCGGGAGAGGGAGTGAACACTTTAGGATTCTTGACTTATAAAAAATACTACTTTATAGATATTAATTGGCATGACAAATACATAGGGGATAGTTAGGTGAAATCAGACTCTATAATCTCTATCATATTTGTTCCTCCTATCTGATTATTTTTTTTTATATATTATTTATATAGTTAAATATTTATTAATTATCTTCTAAATAAATTTAGGATTATCTATGTAGTACTTAGTGTGAGTAAACACAATCGCTGTGGGTTTGACACTCTTTCACTCATCTTTATTAAAACTTGATACCGTACTCTTACTGTACGATATAAAATATCACAACAAGTTTTTGGCTTTACTATCGGGGATTGTTTGCTCAATTCACATTAATATTATTACTAAGTAATCTTAGCTTTAATTTAGATTTTATTTTTTATTTTTAGGTTATTTTTATTTTTTTTAGTTTTTATTTGATTATTGATTTTTTCTTTCGGTGCTTCAGTGAATGCGAAGATCCACAAGTCTCGACTCGCTCTTGTTTGATCCTGAAATAGAAAGAACAGCGAGGAGACTAAGGAACGAAAGGAAAATTGACAAGGAAGCAATGGTGATTGATAACAGAGAGAACAACCCACGCCAGGTGGCAATCAGAGATCACTTCAAGCCGGTCATTGATGAGCGGAAAATATATCAATATTTACCGCCCCTTTAACTTAATATTTTGTTTAGTTTCTCGGGTTTGATGAACGTTTTGATGTGTTTTAGTTTATTTTGCAGATAAAATAATATCGGGTCTCAATGAAATCATTTAGGATGAAATATGGGTCAAATAAGGGCAATTATTGGACTTGATATTTTAATTTTGGAGATTGGAAACTTGAAATGACGTTTTTGACAAAGTGCAGTTTTGGAAATTCCAATTTTGCACATTTGTCGTATTTTGGGTATAACTTTTTACTCCGATATCGGATTGAGCTGATTCAAGTGCCAGATTAAATAAGACACAAAGATCTACAACTTTGAAAGATAAAATATTTTCGAATTCTGAATATTTCATGACCGAAATCAATGAACCATCCAGAAGTGTGTTGTGTGTAATTATTAAAGTCATTTTCAAAGCAAAAAAATAAATTAATAAATAAATAATACAATTATCAAATCATCACCAAACATGATAAGCAATTAATGGAGTAATTAATAATGGATTTGGTGGAGTAATTAGTGGAGAAATTAATAATGGATTTGGTGGAGAATTTGATGGATGATCTGATGGAGGTAAAATTTTGCCTATAAATACCAAGCCATTTCATTTGTAAAATTCATAGTTTCTTCTTTGAAATTCCTAAAGAATAAATAAGAAGATTGTATCTTGTTTGTTTATTTACAGCTTTCAGTAATTAATTTCCGCTTTCGCGCTTTCGCACTTTCTTTTCTTTATTTTTCAGTTTTTACTTTTCGCAATTTACTTTTACGCACAATCATTTCCTTTCTTTATTTTTGCAGTTTTTATTTTTCAAGCAATGAGGAGGTAATTCCCCTTTACTGGGGTGAAAGGTAAAGCTTTTATTATTGCTATTTAGATTAATCTCCCTTAATTATAATATATAAACTATTTAAAACTTGACTTAATAAGGATACCACTATATTGGCCGGTTGGTAATTAATTATAAATTGGTTTTAGCCTGACTAAGTATGGATACCGCCTGGTTGGTCGGTTGGTAATTAATTATTAATTTGACTTAATCAGGATACCGCCTTTATGGCTGGTTGGTAATTATCACGTAAAGTTAATATATTATATTAAGGGAGATATCTAAAATAGTAGTAATAAAAGTTGATCCTCTAACCCCGATCATTTTCTTTTATTGTTCTTTTACTTTATTTAATTTCAGTAATTTAATTTTCAACAATTTACTCTTCAGCAATTTACTTTTCAGTAATTTACTTTTATTTTTTTTACTTTTTACTTTTTACTTTTACTTTTTACTTTTACTTTTTACTTTTACTTTTTACTTTTTACTTTTCAGTAATTTACTTTCAGTATTTAATTTTCAGTATTTTACTTTATGTCTTTTATTTTATTTAAATTTTTACTACCCGTAAATATGTGTCGTAACTAAGCCAGTTATCTGGGGTTGTGATGAAATCCAATATCACCGGTTTATAAGGGGTTAGATTATAGCTTGGGTAATATAAAGATTTATTTATTGAGTCTTAATCTTAATGCTTTTTCATTGACTGGCCATTAATAAAATTGAACTGGTAAACTTAAAATGAACTTGGAAAATGGATTTTAGGTTTAAGACCTTAGACTCAATAACCCACGATCTTCCTTGAGAATAGATAACCCTTTAATAGATTTCATTACAGGATAGAAATATGCCTGTCGGGCGGGGGTAGCCATAATTGGAACTTAATCTTAATGAATCCAGGTAATTTGGTTGACATAGACATATGGTTCAATTGGGTTAAACTGGGTATTTGTGTCTGACCATCGATAGATGCTTTCACATAATTTAGTGTTCCAGGTTAATAAATCAATATATTACCCAACTATAAAATAACCACTTCATCTTTAAAATGATATTGGAAGAAATCACAACCCTATATAGTTTTTAATATTGAATTTTCTTAAAACCTACTTTCGAGCAATTTTAATTACTTGTTTTTAAATTTAGAATCGTCACCATTTCAAATCAATCAAACAACCTGTTAGATACTAGTAATCATTTGACCTCATAAAATTAATAGATTAGGTATTAAGTCCTCGTGGGATCGATACTTTTTATACTACTGAACGATACGTGCGCTTGCGTTATACGCGTGTGTAAGCACCGGTCAAGTTTTTGGCGCCGTTGCCGGGGACTTTTTTATCTTTCACTATTAGTTTTGAGGTTAGTGGTTGGCGTAAACACACACGTATAACGCAAGCGTACATATCGTTCAAGTAGTATAAAAATATAGATCCCACGAGGACTTAATTCCTACTGTTGTTATTAATTATTGATACTATTTATTTACAGGAATCTGATTGAGGGAGAAGAGAATGATTGCTTGATTGATTTTGTTGATTGTGGATTTGCTAAATAAAATAAAAATAGACTCAAAAGAAAATATTAAGGAAAATAAAAGAAAAGACTCAAGGGTCTAGGGTCGTGACTCCACACAATATTATTATAAAGATGAATTGATTCTCTTATCTATGTGTAATAAATCAAATTGCTAACTTGGAACACGAAAATATGCAAAAGCCTCTATCGATGGTCAGACGCAAATACCCAGTATAACCCAATTGAACCATATGTCTATGTCAACCAAATTACCTGGATTCATTAAGACCAAGTTCCAATTGTGGCTACCCCCGCCCGACAGGTATATGTCTATCATGTAAGGAAATCTATTGAAGGGTTATCTATCCTCAAGGAAGATCGTGGGCTATTAAATCTAAGGCTGAAACCTAAAATCCCTATGTCTAGTTCATTTTAAGTTTACCAAATCAATCTTATTGGTGATCAGACAACAAGAAGCATTAAGCTTAAGACTCAATAAACAAACTAAAGAACTACCCATAAAAACAAAATCAATTATTAAATGTGGATATTGTGTTTCATCACTTCCCTAGAATAAAATAAAATGCTGGGGGTTAGAGGATCCAGAATTAATATTTCTTATCTAGGAATCTCACTTATTATAATAAATAAATTATTTTATATTATGCTTTCTCAGGAATTAATAATATTAAACATTTAAAACCAGCCATATAGGCGGTAATCCATTTAGTCCAATTACACCAGCCATATAGGCGGTAATTATCTGTCACATAAAGACCAGCCATATAGGCGGTAAGGTAATTTATATTTAAACCAGCCATATAGGCGGTAATAAAGTCTGACATTAATTAATCCGGTTAAATTATTATTTATAATTATAATTAAGTGAGATTTACCTAAATAATTATATTAAAGGTTTCACCTTTTACCCCAGCGGAAATTTAACTACAAAACATAAAGTAAATAAATAAAAAGCTGTAATAAAAACTAAAAATAAAAATACATAATTTTATTATTACAAAACTAGACGCTTCCTATGAAATCAGGGAAAAAAATCCCAAGGAAAGCACACCAAATGAAGTGAAGAGGAGCTGAATTTATAGGCAGTTTCGGCTTCTGGCGTCGCGACGCTGAAGTGCTTGGCATCGCGACGCCAACACGCGTTTTCAGTTAACGTGGCTTTTGACCACGCGCATTGTCAGCAGAATCTGGTGATGACATGTGTCACGCGGTAAAGGTGGTGCAATGAGAAGACGACACGTGGCATACGGTGATTGGCTGAGCTTTCGGTCCAATGATCATCTGACATGTGGCACGCGTTTAGGATTGGTCCAATGAGAGATTAACACGTGGCAGCATGTGATTCGTCGGTGATTCAGTCCAATGATAACTCGACACGTGGCACGCGCTTGCTTTGCTCCAATGAGATTTCGACACGTGGTAGACGGTGTATTTTTACTGATCTTCTGTGATGATGACACGTGTTACGATGCACGTTAGCAAGGTCGGCGCACGTTAGCAAGTCCAATTTCTCATATTCTGACACGTGTCCCTCAGCGTACGTTAGCAACTCCGGCGCATGTTAGGCGTCGCGACACATAGGGACATGGCGTCGCGACGCAGCCAAATTACCGAATTGCCCTTTTGTCATTTTTTCTCTATTTTGGCCCCAAATTGCTTCCAACGCTTTCCCAACTTTATTTATCTGCAAAATAACACAAAACACATCAAAACGTTCACAAAACTCAAGAAACTATAGTGATAGATTTACCACTCATCACACCCCCAAACCTAACATTTTGCTAGTCCTCTAGCAAAACATAAAATAAAATAACATAATAAAATTTAACTAAGCCACTTTCGTAGGGATAACGGTTGCATTTAGCGTATGCAACAAGCCTTTAAACCCCTAGGTGTCCCTAGTGGACGAGTTATAGTCTCGTGAGGGTTTACAACAATGATACCCACAAACATTTTACAAAAGTAAAAATAAAGTAAAATTAATGCACAAAAAAGCAAAAAGACAAAATAATAGATATATAAACAACGTCCTCAGAGAATGTTCAGCATCAAAGTTAGAGGAACCTTCAAAATGCATATTCCAACTAAAATCCTTTCTTTTGAACAACATATCTAAATCAGACTCAAAGTGTGTGTTTGAATAATCCAGTAAACAGCTTCGACTCTAAGTTGTCAACTTGGTGATTTCGTCTCAATTCTCAGTAGTTAATGGGTCAAACCAATCTGAGTATCTAAAGTTGTTTTGTTTACTATAATCAACACAGGTGAGGTATGTGATTTTTCTGATTTTTATTTTATTTATATACAACATTCTTTGATCCATGTAGCGAGCTTTGGGTCAGTGACTCCCACACCATATGGTTTTAGGGCACTAGGTGTTAAAACATCCCTACGGACTTAATCACTCGGATCTCGGATGTTTGAAAACTAACACAAGCTTTCCCGTTTGACGCGAACTATCACTGCTTACTGAGGCAAGATGCCCGGTTACTAAGTACTTGCTTGGTTTAGTTTAGTTTTTTTTTCATACCGCACATAATAATTGCAGACAGAAATAGAAACTCAGGCAAACGGTCATTCATTAACCACTAGTCATTTTTCTTAATTCCTTATTTTCTAATTGCTTACAAGACTATTTTTAAAAGTGCGCACGAGTCTGACCTAGATGTGAAATTCAAATTAGGGATAAAAGTGGAATTAGCGTTTATCTTTTCCTAAAACTTTTTAACTAAAAAAACAATCAAGTCATTGGACTTTTTTATTATTATTATTATTATTATTGTTATTATTATTATTATTATTATTATCATCAATTTTAAAACACACAATCACACAAAATGCGGGAGATAAAAACATTAAAATAAATCACACGACATGCAGGAAGAAACAGACTCAAAAAAATTTAACGAAATTTTGAAAAAATTAAAATCAAGCAAATACCCACACCCCCAAACCTAAATCTAGCATTATCCCCAATGCGTTACAAAACATAAGTCAAAATAAGAGAACAATAGTACTTGAGTTTTTAATCATCAACCTCCTCCTCATTGCTATCGTCAGATGGTGGGTCAGGGAACTCTAGAACAGTAATGTGCAAATCATTTGCCATTTGTTGTAGTGCATGGTCGATTGCTCTGTTATATTGAAGCATATAATCCACACGAGATCCCAAATGATGAACTTCCTGAGATATAGTGCGAGGCCTTGATGATCTTTGTGATGGTTGAGGCGGTTGCTGTGGTTGCTGTGCAGATGCTGAAGAGGATGATCCAGCTTGAGCTCGTCTCTCTGTGCGTAACTGCTGGATGATTCTGGATGTAATTGCTGATGTGGGTTGCGTCAATTCTTCTCGTGGCTCAACAGGAATTCTAACATGTGTGCAATGGGATGAAATCAAATAACAGTAAAACATGTTAGCCTGTGTTGACCTTGCAGCCCATGTGCAATATTTGTTGAGATCAGCTGTCCAACATCAATAGTAAGGCCCTCCAGAATGCAAAATAACAGGATCATATGTTCCTTTGTGACATAAGTAATGTGTGATCCTCGTAACAACGATCGGGTCACAAAATGGAACCACACATTTGCTTCAGGTTTGAGTAGTCTCGAACTTATCTTCTAGTGTTCCCCATTGCTACTCAATACCCAAGCCGCATTAGGAACACACAATGTTTCTGTTAAATGTATAATATCAATCTCATCCTTAACTGCAGAGTACTCATCAGCTTCCATATCAAGTAACCCAAAGAATCTGTTAATTGTAGTAGGATCAAATGCTACCTGTTGACCTCTAACCATTGCTACATACGCACGATGCTCATAAGAATTAGCTTAAAACTCCCGCACAATAGCTGCATAGGCTGGGTGAGGCTGCTGACAAAGATTTCGCCAGTGCCGATATGCGATAATCCTGTCAATATCAGGAAATAATCTGGGGTCTATGTCAAATCCCCTCTCTATAATGTGAACTTTTCTAGTCATTCCCTTTTCCAATCTCCTCTCTACAGCTGCCGAAACAAATTTTGTAGTGTCAAAACTGGGTTCAGCAGATGTTAAAGCCCTGGATCTCTTCGGTGGCATTTTTCACAGAATTTTCGGCAGAGTCTCCCCTAAAATCTCAGAGTTTCCCACAAAACACCCTAAAACTATCAACACACAAATCCCAACTTTGCCCCAAAAACTACAAAATTCACAAATCCAACACTTCCAAAGTTCCACAATTTCAGTACCACAGGTTTCACAATTTCTCAGATTTTACCATTAATACTTTTGAAGACCCGGATCTGACTGTGCTCAGCAATGGCGGCTTGGCTTGGTTGTGCGGTATCGACTCAACTCAATGGTGGCTTGGTGAAGGCTCGGTTCATCTATGGCAGTGGCGGTTCCGGTGAAGACACGGTAATGGTTCAGTCACGGTTCTCAGTGGTGGTTCTGGCGATGGACTCGGCTGTATCTCGGAAGTGGCTCGGTGTGACTGGTTCGGTGAATGTGACTCACAGTGGTGTTGATGCGGCTAGTGGGTTGATTCGGTCTCAGCAGTGTGGATCTTGGTCAAAGGCTGTTGCTGGTGGGTCTCGGTTGGCTTGGTTCTCGGTGGTGAGGCTCACGACAAAGAGTGGAGATGGTTTCGGTCTCGACGGTGGTGGCTAAGACTTGGTGAAGGCTCGGTTTGGTAGATTCTCAGCGATGTCTCTCGGTTTGGGTGGAGGTTGGTGGCTCTCGATTTGGGTGGAGGTTGGTGGTTATTCTTCTTGAGGTAACTGTCTCGTTTGATCTGTCAGTCTCTGAATGAATTCTAATTGTCTCTGAATACTTTCAAGTTGATTCTGGCATGTTTCTAGCATTGTATCCAACTTTTCGTCTTGTTTCTTGACCCAATCTTTGAGTATGTGAATCATCTGATCTTCCTCTGATGGTTCTGATTGTTGATGAAGATCGAAGGTAGATGGTGGATAAGATGGAAAATGTGGTTCTGTGAAATGTGATGGCTCGTCATACCATGAAGGATCTTGATAACTCTGCCACCTTGGATGGTAGTTGTATTCGCAATAATCTCTAGGGTGGTTACCATTACATATGTCACATCTCCCCATTGCGTTCTGTTGAGAAAATGTGGTATTGCTTGGTTCTGGCATCCAGTGATAATTGTTGGGCTGGACAACAGGCCTCAGAAAACTGGACTGTTGCTCTCAGATGTAGGGTGTATCTTCTTGTAATGCTCGTAATCTCTCAATCTCCCAGTAGTGTTCCATTTTTCAACCACCTGAAATAAAAGAAAGAAATAAAAATTACAGATAAAAATAAAGAAAATTAGATAGAAGTAAATTAGATAGCTTCAAAATTAATAACTCAAGAAAAATAAGTCCCCGGCAACGGCGCCAAAAACTTGGTCGGCATAAACACACATGTATAACGCAAGCCTATGTATCGTTCAAGTAGTATAAAAATATCGATCCCACGAGGACTTAATTCCTACTGTTGTTATTAATTATTGATACTATTTATTTACAGGTATCTAATTGAGGGAGAAGAGAATGATTGCTTGATTGATTTTGTTGATTGTGGATTTGCTAAATAAAATAAAAATAGATTCAAAAGAAAATACTAAGGAAAATAAAATAAAAGACTCAAGGGTCTAGGGTCGTGACTCCACACAATATTATTATAAAGATGAATTGATTCTCTTATCTATGTGTAATAAATCAAATTGCTAACTTGGAACACGAAAATATGCAAAAGCCTCTGTCGATGGTCAGACGTAAATACCCAGTATAACCCAATTGAACCATATGTCTATGTCAACCAAATTACCTGGATTCATTAAGACCAAGTTCCAATTGTGGCTACCCCCGCCCGACATGTATATGTCTATCCTGTAAGGAAATCTATTAAAGGGTTATCTATCCTTAAGGAAGATCGTGGGCTATTGAATCTAAGGCTGAAACCTAAAATCCCTATGTCTAGTTCATTTTAAGTTTACCAAATCAATCTTATTAGTGATCAGACAACAAGAAGCATTAAGCTTAAGACTCAATAAACAAACTAAAGAACTACCCATAAAAAGAAAATCAATTATTAAATGTGGATATTGTGTTTCATCACTTCCCTAGAATAAAATAAAATGCTGGGGTTAGAGGATCCACAATTAATATTTCTTATCTAGGAATCTCACTTATTATAATATATAAATTATTTTATATTATGCTTTCTCAGGAATTAATAATATTAAACATTTAAAACCAGCCATATGGGCGGTAATCCATTTAGTCCAATTACACCAGCCATTTAGGCGGTAAGGTAATTTATATTTAAACCAGCCATATAGGCGGTAATAAAGTCTGACATTAATTAATCCGATTAAATAATAATTTATAATTTATAATTAATTGAGATTTACCTAAATAATTATATTAAAGGTTTCACCTTTTACCCCAGCGGAAATTTAACTACAAAACATAAAGTAAATAAATAAAAAGCTGTAATAAAAACTAAAAATAAAAATACATAATTTTATTATTACAAAACTAGATGCTTCCTATGAAATCAGGGAAAAAATCCCAAGGAAAGCATACCAAATGAAGTGAAGAGGAGCTGAATTTATAGGCAGCTTCGGCTTCTGGCGTCGCGACGCTGAAGTGCTTGGCATTGCGACGCCAGCACGTGTTTTCAGTTAACGTGGCTTTTGACCACGCGCATTGTCAGCAGAATCTGGTGATGACATGTGTCACGCGGTAAAGGTGGTGCAATGAGAAGACGACACGTGGCATACGGTGATTGGCTGAGCTTTCGGTCCAATGATCATCTGACACGTGGCACGCGTTTAGGATTGGTCCAATGAGAGATTAACACGTGGCAGCATATGATTCATCGGTGATTCAGTCCAATGATAACTCGACACGTGGGACACGCTTGCTTTGGTCCAATGAGATTTCGACACGTGGCAGACGTCGTATTTTTGCTGATCTTCTGTTATGATGACACGTGTCACGATGCACGTTAGCAAGGTCGGCGCACGTTAGCAAGTCCAATTTCTTATATTCTGACACGTGTCCCTCAGCGTATGTTAGCAACTCCAGCTCACGTTAGGCGTCGCAACACATAGGGTCCTGGCGTCTCGACGCAGCCAAATTACTGAATTGCCCTTTTGTCATTTTTTCTCTATTTTGGCCCCAAATTACTTCCAATGCTTTCCCAACTTTATTTATCTGCAAAATAACACAAAACACATCAAAACGTTCACAAAAATCAAGAAACTATATAAAATATTAGGTTAAATGAGTGGAAAATAGTGATAGATTTACCACTCATCACACCCCCAAACCTAACATTTTGCTAGTCCTCTAGCAAAACATAAAATAAAATAACATAATAAAATTTAACTAAGCCACTTTCGTAGGGATAACGGTTGCATTTAGCGTATGCAAGAAGCCTTTAAACCCCTAGGTGTCCCAGTGGACGAGTTGTAGTCTCGTGAGGGTTTACAACAATGATACCCACAAACATTTTACAAAAGTAAAAATAAAGTAAAATTAATGCACAAAAAGCAAAAAGACAAAATAATAGATATATAAACAACGTCCTCAGAGAATGTTCAGCATCAAAGTTAGAGGAACCTTCAAAATGCATATTCCAATAAAATCCTTTCTTTTGAACAACATATCTAAATCAGACTCAAAGTGTGTGTTTGAATAATCCAGTAAACAGCTTCGACTCTAAGTTGTCAACTTGGTGATTTCGTCTCAATTCTCAGTAGTTAATGGGTCAAACCAATCTGAGTATCTAAAGTTGTTTTGTTTAGTATAATCAACACAGGTGAGGTATGTGATTTTTCTGACTTTTATTTTATTTTATACAACATTCTTTGATCCATGTAGCGAGCTTTGGGTCAGTGACTCCCACACCATATGGTTTTAGGGCACTAGGTGTTAAAACACCCCTACGGACTTAATCACTCGGATCTCGGATGTTTGAAAACTAACACAAGCTTTCCCGTTTGACGCGAACTATCACTGCTTACTGAGGCAAGATGCCCGGTTACTAAGTACTTGCTTGGTTTAGTTTAGTTTTTTTCATACCGCACATAATAATTGCAGACAGAAATAGAAACTCAGGCAAACGGTCATTCATTAACCACTAATCATTTTTCTTAATTCCTTATTTTCTAACTGCTTACAAGACTATTTTTAAAAGTGCGCACGAGTCTGACCTAGATGTGAAATTCAAATTAGGGATAAAAGTGGAATTAGCGTTTATCTTTTCCTAAAACTTTTTAACTAAAAAAACAATCAAGTCATTGGACTTTTATTATTATTATTATTATTATTATTATTATTATTATCAATTTTAAAACACGCAATCACACAAAATGCGGGAGATGAAAACGCTAAAATAAATTACACGACATGCAGGAAGAAACAGACTCAAAAAAATTTAACGAAATTTTGAAAAAATTAAAATCAAGCAAATACCCACACCCCCAAACCTAAATCTAGCATTATCCCCAATGCGTTACAAAACATAAGTCAAAATAAGGGAACAATAGTACTTGAGTTTTTAATCATCAACCTCCTCCTCATTGCTATCGTCAGATGTTGGGTCAGGGAACTCTAGAACAGTAATGTGCAAATCATTTGCCATTTGTTGTAGTGCATGGCCGATTGCTCTGTTATATTGAAGCATATAATCCACACGAGATCCCAAATGATGAACTTCCTGAGATATAGTGCGAGGCCTTGATGATCTTTGTGATGGTTGAGCCGGTTGCTGTGGTTGATGTGCAGATGCTGAAGAGGATGATCCAGCTTGAGCTCGTCTCTCTGTGCGTAACTGCTGGATGATTCTGGATGTAATTACTGATGTGGGTTACGTCAATTTTCTCGTGGCTCAACAGGAATTCTAACATGTGTGCAAAGTGATGAAATCAAATAACAGTAAAACAAGCTAGCCTGTGTTGACCTTGCAGCCCATGCGATATTTGTTGAGATCGGCTGTCCAACATCAATAGTAAGGCCCTCCAGAATGCAATATAATAGGATCATGTGTTCCTTTGTGACATAAGTAATGTGTGATCTTGGTAACAACGATCGGGTCACAAAATGGAACCCCACCTTTGCTTCAGGTTTGAGTAGTCTCGAACTTATCTTCTAGTGTTCCCCATTGCTACTCAATACCCAAGCCGCATTAGGAACACACAATGTTTCTGTTAAATGTATAGTATCAATCTCATCCTTAACTACAGAGTACTCATCAGCTTCCATATCAGGTAACCCATAGAATCTGTTAATTGTAGTAGGATGAAATGCTACCTGTTGACCTCTAACCATTGCTACATACGCACGATGCTCATAAGAATTAGCTTAAAACTCCCGCACAATAGCTGCATAGGCTGGGTGAGGCTGTTGACAAAGTTTTTGCCAGTTCCGATCTGCGATAATCCTGTCAATATCAGGAAATAATCTGGGGTCTATGTCAAATCCCCTCTCTATAATGTGAACTTTTCTAGTCATTCCCTTTTCGAATCTCCTCTCTACAGCTACCGAAACAAATTTTGTAGTGTCAAAACTGGGTTTAGCAGATGTTGAAGCCCTGGATCTCTTCGGTGGCATTTTTCACAGAATTTTCGGCAGAGTCTCCCCTAAAATCTCAGAGTTTCCCACAAAACACCCTAAAACTATCAACAAACAAATCCTAACTTCGCCCCAAAAACTACAAAATTCACAAATCCAAAACTTCCAAAGTTCCACAATTTCAGTACCACAGGTTTCACAATTTCTCAGATTTTACCATTAATACTTTTGAAGACCCGGATCTGACTGTGCTCAGCAGTGGCGGCTTGGCTTGGTTGTGCTGTATCGACTCAGCTGAATGGTGGCTTGGTGAAGGCTCGGTTCATCTGTGGCAGTGGCGGTTCCGGTGAAGACACGGTAATGGTTCAGTCACGGTTCTCAGTGGTGGTTCAGGCTATGGACTCGACTGTATCTCGGAAGTGGCTCGGTGTGACTGGTTCGGTGAAGGTGACTCACGGTGGTGTTGATGAGGCTAGTGGGTTGATTCGGTCTCAGCAGTGTGGATCTTGGTCAAAGGCTGTTGCTAGTGGGTCTCGGTTGACTTGGTTCTCGGTGGTGAGGCTCACGGCAAAGGGTGGAGATGGTTTCGGTCTCGATAGCGGTGGCTAAGACTCGGCGAAGGCTCGGTTTGGTAGATTCTTGGCGATGGCTCTCGGGTTGGGTGGAGGTTGGTGGCTCTCGATTTGGGTGGAGGTTGGTGGTTATTCTGGTTATGGAGGCTCACAGTTTCGGTAATGGTGGAAGTTTGAGAGAAAATGGTGATTGCTCGATTTTGTGAGGTATGTTTGGCTGGATCAGCAAGGCTCGATTCACGGTGGTGTTTGTGTTGAGAGAAAATGCAAAGAAGATGGATGTGAGAAGTGCAGAACTGACTGTCGGCTGCTGGGCTTTGACCTGTAATCGATCTAGCGTCGCGACGTGGAAATCAGTAATTTTAGGGTTTTTTTTGGCAAAACCAAGTATTCCGACGGATAAATCCTCTGGGACGCGTCTCAAGAGCTGACTCTTTACTCGGCCGTCTCTACTGGATTGACTTTATATCTTCGTGATTTTGTCAAATTTTTATTTTGTGGAAAATCCCGCTTGCACTGGCTTGCTTTGTCCTGAAAAATTCTGTTTTTATTTTTCCTGCAAAACTAACACACAAAATTAAAAAGTTCACACAAAATATGAAAACAAATTACAACAAATTACATGGGTTACCTCCCTGCTAGCGCTAAATTTTTCATCTTCAGCCAGACGTGACTGAATCCATATGTCAAAGAGGTTTCAGCATCGTTTTGGATGTTTGATTAAAGACAATCCCGTGAGCGTTGCTTTTGAAGGGTCTATTCCAACGGTAAATGGGCAAAAAAAGTTTTGTCTCATTCAGTGCTCGTGCCACCTTTTTGCTCCTTGTTGTTCCAGTGGTTCCTGCAAAGAAAGAAAGAAAATCATGAGGTCTCGTATGGTGCTTGACTTGGAATGGGAGTTCCATTCTGTCAAGCTTTTGGGCGATATTTTTGATTTGTACTCCCCAAAACAGTGATGTTTCTCCTGAATGCTCTGGATCTTTATTAAGGTCAGACATTTGCTCCTTCATTTCCTCTGTTTCTTGCTCCACCTTTTCTTCACAGATGTATTTGAAAATTTCTGTATTCAGTTCAAAATCTGTTATCTGTGAAATACATGCTATATAAGTATCTGTCTGAGTATGAAAAGATGTGTCAGATTTTAGGTCTTCATCCTCTAATTTGGGTGAAATGATTGGCTCAGGTAGATCTTCTTCAAACATCATAGTAAATCATGCTCCAAGATCTTCATTTTGAGGATTGAAAGTTTGATCCTCCGTTGTTGGTGCAGTTGGTACAAATAGATCAGCTTCATCCTCGTCAGAATCTGAATAATAAAAGTCAAATCGAGACTGTGCCGGTTTGGGCTCCTGAACTGATACCTCTAGTCGTTGATACTGCTCAGCCTCATCCTCTGTTAAGGTGTCATTGTGGAATGATTGGTACTCGAAGGCTTCATCAGTTTCATCTGATAACTCTTCTTGAGGTAACTGTCTCGTTTGATCTGTCAGTCTCTGAATGAATTCTAATTGTCTCTGAATACTTTCAAGTTGATTCTGGCATGTTTCTAGCATTGTATCCAACTTTTCGTCTTGTTTCTTGACCCAATCTTTGAGCATGTGAATCATCCGATCTTCCTCTGATGGTTCTGATTGTTGATGAAGATCGAAGGTAGATGGTGGATAAGATGGAAAATGTGGTTCTGTGAAATGTGATGGCTCGTCATACCATGAAGGATCTTGATAACTCTGCCACCCTGGATGGTAGTTGTATTCGCAATAATCTCTTGGGTGGTTACCATTACATATGTCACATCTCCCCATTGCGTTCTGTTGAGCAAATGTGGTATTGCTTGGTTCTGGCATCCAGTGATAATTGTTGGGCTGGACAACAGACTTCAGAAAACCGGACTGTTGCTCTTAGATGTGGGGTGTATCTTCTTGCAAAGCTCGTAATCTCTCAATCTCCCAGTAGTGTTCCATTTTTCAACCACCTGAAATAAAAGAAAGAAATAAAAATTACAGATAAAAATAAAGAAAATTAGATACAAGTAAATTAGATAGCTTCAAAATTAATAACTCAAGAAAAATAAGTCCCCGACAACGGCGCCAAAAACTTGGTCGGCATAAACACACATGTATAACGCAAGGGTATGTATCGTTCAAGTAGTATAAAAATATCGATCCCACGAGGACTTAATTCCTACTGTTGTTATTAATTATTGATACTATTTATTTACAGGTATCTAATTGAGGGAGAAGAGAATGATTGCTTGATTGATTTGGTTGATTGTGGATTTGCTAAATAAAATAAAAATAGATTCAAAAGAAAATACTAAGGAAAATAAAATAAAAGACTCAAGGGTCTAGGGTCGTGACTCCATACAATATTATTATAAAGATGAATTGATTCTCTTATCTATGTGTAATAAATCAAATTGCTAACTTGGAACACGAAAATATGCAAAAGCCTCTGTCGATGGTCAGACGCAAATACCCAGTATAACCCAATTGAACCATATGTCTATGTCAACCAAATTACCTGGATTCATTAAGACCAAGTTCCAATTGTGGCTACCCCCGCCCGACAGGTATATGTCTATCCTGTAAGGAAATCTATTAAAGGGTTATCTATCCTCAAGAAAGATCGTGGGCTATTGAATATAAGGCTGAAACCTAAAATCCCTATGTCTAGTTCATTTTAAGTTTACCAAATCAATTTTATTGGTGATCAGACAACAAGAAGCATTAAGCTTAAGACTCAATAAACAAACTAAAGAACTACCCATAAAAAGAAAATCAATTATTAAATGTGGATATTGTGTTTCATCACTTCCCTAGAATAAAATAAAATACTGGGGTTAGAGGATCCACAATAATATTTCTTATCTAGGAATCTCACTTATTATAATATATAAATTATTTTATATTATGCTTTCTCAGGAAAATAATATTAAACATTTAAAACCAGCCATATAGGGGTAATCCATTTAGTCCAATTACACCAGCCATATAGGCGGTAAGGTAATTTATATTTAAACTAGCCATATAGGCGGTAATAAAGTCTGAGATTAAATAATCCGGTTAAATTATAATTTATAATTTATAATTAAGTGAGATTTACCTAAATAATTATATTAAAGGTTTCACCTTTTACCCCAGCGGAAATTTAACTACAAAACATAAAGTAAATAAATAAAAAGCTGTAATAAAAACTAAAAATAAAAATACATAATTTTATTATTACAAAACTAGATGCTTCCTATGAAATCAGGGAAAAAATCCCAAGGAAAGCACACCAAATGAAGTGAAGAGGAGCTGAATTTATAGGCAGTTTCGGCTTCTGGCGTTGCGAGACTGAAGTGTTTGGCGTCGCTACGCCAGTGCACATTTTCAGTCAACGCGGCTTTTGACCACGTGCATTGTTGGCAGAATCTGGTGATGACACATGTCACGCGGTAAAGGTGGTGCAATGAGAAGACGACACGTGGCATACGGTGATTGGCTGAGTTTTCGGTCCAATGATCATTTGACACGTGGCACGCGTTTAGGATTGGTCCAATGAGAGATTAACACGTGGTAGCATGTGATTCGCTGGTGATTCGGTCCAATGACAACTCGACACGTGGCACGCGCTTGCTTTGGTCCAATGGGATTTCGACACGTGGCAGACGGCACATTTTAGCTAATCTTCTGTGATGATGACACATGGCACACCGCATGTTAGTATGGTCGGCGCACGTTAGCAAGTCCAATTTCTCAAATTCTAACACGTGTCCCTCGACACACCTTAGCAAGTCCGACGCACGTTAGGCGTCGCGACGCGTAGGGTCCTGGCGTCGCGACACAACGAAATTACCGAATTGTCCTTTTGTCATTTTTTCTCTATTTTGGCCCCAAATTGCTTCCAATGTTTTCCCAACTTTATTTATCTGCAAAATAACACAAAACACATCAAAACGTTCACAAAACTCAAGAAATTATACAAAATATTAGGTTAAATGAGTGGAAAATAGTGATAGATTTACCACTCATCAGTTAGATTCGTTACTTGTATCTAATTTTCTTTTTACTTATTATTGTTGTTTTCTTGTGTTTCAGGTGCTCAGAAACTACATGAGACGAACCGGAAGCTTTGAACTCCGACCGCTTGACCCAGAAATTGAAAGAACTATCAGACAGTTGAGAAGGGAAAGGCGAGAAGGCCAAGAAGCTTTAGTCAACATGGAACCTGAACCTTTGAACGTTGCACCATCGATTCCCATTCGAGACAGAACCATTCCGGTGGTCGACGGCTTCATTTCCTGTATTGTACTTCCTCCTTTACCAGAAAATGCATGTGACATCAAAACATGCATCCAGATGATTCAGCAGTCAGTACAGTTTGGGGGAAATGCAACTGAAGATCTTAATTCTCACATCAGTAACTTCCTGGAAGTTTGCGGTACTTTCAATTACAACCGAGTAGCTGAAGAAGCAATGAGACTGCATGTTTTTCCATATTCCCTGAAAGACAGAGCTAAAGCTTGGCTACATTCGTTACCAGCAGGTTCCATCACAACTTGGAACACTCTAGCCACCAAATTCCTTGCAAAGTACTTTCCACCAGCCAGAACTGCAAAGTTGAGGAATGACATCACATCCTTCGTGCAGCAAGATTCAGAATCCCTTTGTGAAGCTTGGGAAAGATTCAAAGATTTACTCCGGAAATGTCCTCATCATGAGATCGCAAAATGGCTACAAGTCCAAATCTTCTACAATGGACTTTCTGGAATAATGAGAACCACAATTGATGCTGCTGCTGGAGGAGCTTTAATGAAAAAAGGAGAAGATCAAGCCTGGGAATTAATTGAAGAAATGGCAAAAAAAAAAAAAACTCATTGTGGCCAACAGAAAGGAGCATGATCCAAAGAATTGGAGGAATTTATGAAGTTGGAGCCAACACAGCACTGAATTCCAAGCTGGATGTGATTTGCAAAAATCTGGAAACTCTTAACATGAAAGTTAATGGTGGATCCACAAGTTCACCATTTGGAGGAGCACCTGAGTCAGAATCTTTCAACCAACATAAAGAAATGGTGAATTATGTCAAATTTTTCAACAGACAGAGGAACAATCCATATTCCAACACCTACAACCCAGGGAGGAGAAATCATCTCAATTTCGCATAGAGCAACAATTAAGGGCAAATGAACAATCCACCACTCGGATTCCAACAACAGAACAAATGCCAGAAGCAGACAAATGAATCAGGAATAACAGAAGTGTTGATCCACTTGAAAAAAATAGAAGCAAAACATGACTCTCAAGCAGCAAGATATGATGCTATGTTTCAATACCAAGCAACATTAATTCAAAGTCAATCAACTTCTATTAAAGCACTAGAGAATCAAATTGGACAACTGGCCAATGCTCAGAGATACAGACCGCCAGGTAACCTTCCTAGCAACACAGAGCCAAATCCAAGGAACATGGTAAAGGAACAATGTCATGCCATCATGTTAAAAAACGGTACTGAAATCAACAAAGATGTTGGAATCAAGGCAACAACAATTGAAGATATTCCAAAAGAAACAAAGCAACAGATGGAGGAAAAAGAAGCAAAGGAAAAAGAACAGATCACTCCACCTCCACCTTTTCCTCAGCGTCTTCAGAAGAATAAACTAGACAAGCAGTTTGCTCGATTCTTGGAGGTGTTCAAAAAGCTGCATATCAACATTCCATTTGCAGAAGCGTTGGAACAAATGCACAGCTATGCCAAATTCATGAAAGACATTCTTTCACGAAAGCAGAGATTGGGAGATTATGAGACAATAACATTATTAGAAGAATGCAGTGCCATCATTTAGAGAAAACTTCCTCCAAAGTTGAAAGATCCTGCCAGTTTCACTGTTCCTTGCACCATAGGAGAACATGACTTCGGTAAGGCTCTATGTGATCTAGGTGCTAGTGTTAACTTGATGCCTTTTTCTATTTTCAAGAAACTGCAGATTGGAGAAACAACGCCCACTTCAGTCTCACTACAACTTGCTGATAGAACGCTCGTATTTCCGAGAGGTATAGTTGAAGATGTGCTAGTCAAGGTTGACAAATTCATTTTCTCAGCAGATTTCATTGTCCTTGATATGGAGGAAGACGCAGACGTGCCAATCATCATCGGGAGACCATTCTTGGCTACAGGTCGAACCATTATTGATGTACAAAAAGGAGAACTAACCATGAGGGTACAAGACCAAGAAGTAACATTCAATGTTTTCAAGGCCATGAATTTCCCAGATGATGAAAAGAATGACGAATGTTTAATGACTCCTAGCCTCTATTATAAATAGAACAGTTCATCTAATACTCAAGGGGAGGCTAATACACTGCACAAAACACATAAATAAATATTTTTAAAGATCCAATGAGATGATTGAAGAGCAACAAAGGGAGATTAAGGCGGTGACGTCCGAGGAGGAAGAGATTCAATTCGGGTTTTATCTTCTTATTTCTTTCTTAGAACTCTAATGATTTCCATTAGATTCATGACTTGTTTAGTATTGCTTTTATTTATTGTCATGAACTAAACTCCTTAATTATGGAGAATGATGTATTCTATGCTTGAACCTTGTATTTTGTTTGCTAATTTTGTTATGAAGTTTTATTAATTCATTTATATTCTTTTGAGTTTAATGCTTCTTGATTGTTGGCCACAATTGAAGATGATGAATGTTTAAAATATATCACTCGAGAGAGGGGATTTTAAATAGATCTAGAGAATATGAACTAGGATTTTATAGAGTTCGAGAGAATCTGTAGTCCTTTGAAGTCGTTAACATATAATCACAAAGCGTAATGAGTTGTTAACTATTGGATTTTTATAGAGATATCGAAGTCTATAGTTGATGATATTTTCACTCGGCACTCGAGAGAGGGAGTGAATATTTTAGGAGTCTTGACTTACTACAAGAATTATGGCTTTTAGCGTCCAATAATTTAGCGTCGAAATAATTTTTGACGCTAAAAATCACTTTTAGCGTTGTAAATAATATTCGACGCCAAATATCAAGATTTTAGCGACAAAACTAATATTCGACGCCAAATATTCAATTTTTTTCGTCGAAACAAATTATCGACGCTAAAAGTACACATATTCGACGCTAACTTATTTTACTATTCCAATAATTTTTGGCGCTAAATGTTATACTTTTATTGTCAAATATATTTGTCGACGCCAAAAACTATACATTTAGCGTCGACTAAGTAGCGTCGCTAAAGGTTTAGGAAGATTCCACCGATAATCCTCTGATCTTTAGCGTCTAAATTTATGTCGACACTAAAAATTGGACATATAGCGTCGAAATAGTTTAGTCAACGCGAAAAATAACAACAATTAACGTCGAAAAAATAAATTCGACGCTAAATATATATTAAAATGCAGAATGCCACCAACCATTCTCCCCCTCTGTTTTTTCTCCCATTCTCTTCATTTTCATCCTCTGAAATCTCAGAATCTGTCCTCTGCAACCTCACAACTCTCCTACAAATTTTCAATAAAATTGTAATCAATTTTCCATAAGGTAAGTCTTCTTTTATATTTCTTTATTATTTTTCAATTTTTATGATTATGTTTATTATATACTTTTTGTTAATGGTTTATGGTTCATATATGTAGATTAAGTTAATTAATTAACTAAATAGAATTTTTCTGTAAACTATTTACTTTATCAACTAAATATATATGTATATGCTTAAATAAATAATTAATGAATTAGTAATGTTGATGAATGTAATATGATATTTAATAATTATATTATTATATTTAGGTATTTCGCTTAAATGGATAGAAATTGGATGAGCTCGCTGGATAGATTGAGTGTTGAATATCGTAATGGATTGTATGAGTTTATGGAAGTCGCAAAGCAACACATTGATGTAGAAGGTCGTGTTAGGTGTCCATGTGCGAATTGTTTGAATAGGAAAGGGAAATGGTTAGATGAAGTTCATAATCATTTATACATGCCAGGAATATCACCAACTTACCGTACGTGGATTTATCATGGTGAGCAGTATAATTCTCAGTCACGGTTTATTGATTCCGGTGAAGGGAGCAGTAGTTACAATCAACCTGTAAACGATGAGATAACCGATGTTTTGCATGACTTACAAGGTCCACAACTTGGTCATACTGTCAGTGGCGACATGCTAGTGTTAAGTTGAAATGATCAAAATTTATTTAGTGAACTACTTGATGAGGCAAAAAAAAATTCCATTTGAAGGTGCTGGAATGTCGATCTTGAATTTCGTTGTGAAATTATTACACATTAAAGTGATCAACAGAATGACCAACAAAAGTATTGATATGATGCTAGAGTTACTGTGCCAAATGTTACCGGTTGGAAGCGAATTGCCTAAGTCGTACTACGAGGCAAAGAAAATGTTGCATGATCTGGGAATGGGGTATGAATCCATTCATGCTTGTAAGTATGATTGTGTATTATTTCGTGCAGAATATGAATCACTTGAATATTGTCCGATATGTGGTGAAAGTCGGTACAAAGTTCGTGGTACGGGGAAGAAAGTACCTCAAAAGATATTGCAATATTTTCCTTTAACGCCCAGGCTGCAGAGATTGTTCATGTCACGACACACAACAACTGACATAATGTGGCATCATGAAAAGAGGATCGGTGCAGAGGGCATACTTAGACATCCTGCGGATGGAACTGAGTGGAAAGAATTTGATGATATATACCCCCGTTTCGCTGAGGACCCCCGTAATGTCACGTTAGGTCTTGCCTCTGATGGTTTTAACCCATTTGGGAATATGTACAACTCTTATAGCATATGGCCCGTTACTGTTATTCCATATAACTTACCTCAATGGAAATGTATGAAGGATACGTTAATGTTTATGTCATTGCTTATCCCTGGTCCACGTTTCCCTGGTAAAGATTTGAATATTTACTTGAGACCATTGATCGAGGAGTTACAAACATTATGGAATGTGGGTGTGCATACCTGTGATGCAGCTTCTGAGCAGTATTTTCAGATGCATGCCGCATTATTATGGACCATTAATGATTTTCCAGCTTATGGTTCATTATCTGGATGGAGCACTAAAGGATACATGGCATGTCCAGTTTGTGCGGGTCAAACACCTTCGCAACGATTACGGAATAAAATATGATACACATGGCACAAGAGATTTCTTGAGTTGAGTCATCCTTGGCGGAGGAGTAAATTATTTAACGGTCAACATGAACCTCAGAGTATGCCCAGTCCATTGTCTGGATTCGACATAGTTTGCCAACATCAACATCTCAGAGACAGTACACCAGGTAAACATCCTAATAATATAGATAAAAATCGAAAACGCTTACCTGAAGAGTTGAATTGGACAGGAAAGAATATTTTCTTTGAGTTAGAATATTAGGGGACTCTGAGTTTGCGACATAATTTGGATGTAATGCATATAGAAAAAAACATTTGTGAGAGTTTAGTGGGCACACTATTCAATATTCTGGGTAAGACAAAAGACACTATAAATGCTAGATTGGACCTACAAGATCTTAGAATTCGTAGTGAATTGCATTTACAAGTCACTTCTCGAGGTCTTATTAAGCCACCTGCTAGTTATGTGCTCACTCAATCAGAGAGAAAATCATTATGTGATTGGCTGAAAATGGTTAAATTCCCTGATGATTATGCATCGAATATTGGGCGTTGGGTCAGAGTGATACAATAACGAGATTAAAGAGTCACGATTGTTATGTGCTTCTCGAGATTCTCCAACCTGTTGGCATTCGACCTTATCTCCCCCCGAATGTATGCGACGTCGTACTTGATCTATGTGGCTTCTTTAAATAATTATGTCAGAGGACATTAACCACAACTGTTATTGACGAACTTGAGCGAGGAATCGTGATAATCCTATGCAAGTTGGAGCGAATTTTGCCACCCTCTTTTTTTGATGTGATGGTACATTTGGCCGTGCATTTACCGGCTGAAGCTATAAAGGGAGGTCCTGTCCATTACAGATGGATGTATCCCATTGAGAGATACTATATATATACAGTTTTAAATATTGCATTCTTAAATTTTTACTGTGCATTGAATTTAGTTTTAATGCAAACTTGTTGTCATATCCGCAGGGCTTTGGGAGATTACAAACAATATGTGAAAAACAAGGCGTGCCCTGAAGGGTCAATAGCTGAAGATGTTGTAATAAGTGAAGCAATAACATTTTATTCGATGTACATGCAGAATATTGAAACTCATTTTAATAGTCGGCCACGAAACTATGATGGAGATGCAAGTAATTCGTAAGATATCACAGTGTTTCGTCAAAATTGCAGACCATTTGGAGCAGTAGGTGTCAAATTACTAACCCTTTCAGGAAGTTCAAATGCACATTGGTTTATATTGAGTAATTGTGATGAAGTGCAACCGTATTTAACGTAAGTTTTTCTAGTGCATAACTATAGTATTTTTGCCATACATTAACCTAACTCATTTTTTGTAGGCAACATCTAACAATGCTACAATGTGGTGGTGACCATAACGTTGATGAAACACACAAAAAAGAATTTCCTAAATGGTTTGAGACAACTGTAAGGCCTAACATTTTATATTTATTTTTATCCTAACATTACATATTTCAGTTTGTTATATTAACACATCTATTTCTCTCATTGTTAGATTAAGAACCAAGTGCAAAATGGTCAATTGGACTCGTCATCCTCGTTGGTTTCTTGGGCTTATGAGCCTCAAAAGCAGGCTTATGAATATAGTGGATGCATTTTCAACGGAGTTAGATTTCATACCGAACAGCGAGATGTTACTTATGTGACTCAGAATTATGGAATTGTAGTCCAATGAGAACACGGCTCAGATCTTATTGACTTCTACGGAGTGTTGGAATCGGTCATTGAGTTGATATACCGACCCAGACGACATATTGTGCTATTCGACTGTAAGTGGTTTGACACAAATGCCAGAAAGAGGAGAATTCAAGTTAGTAATCATTTAACGTCAATTAATGTTCAACATTTTTGGTACAAGAATGATCCATACATTTTTTATACCCAAGCACGTTCAGTGATATATATATCTGATCCAAAGTTAGGAAATGGATGGATGGTGGTAGAAAAGTTACAATATAGGGGCATTTGGGACACGCATGAGAAAGATAGAGTTGACATATCAGATGAAACAAAAGAAGTCTCCGGCAACTTCGAAGTTCCTGAACAGATATTTTATGGACCAACTGTCACCGTTCCTGAAAATATCGTATTAACACGAGATAGTACAGACGTTGAGATAATTCCTCATTCTGAAGTGAGCGTTCAAGTAACAAATGAAGAAGAATTTGACACTGAATATGACTTCGATTTCAGTCACGAATCCTCAAATACCGAAGATAATAGTGATTAATGAAGTTAGTGTATTTTGTGATTGATGAATAATTTTCTGGATTATAATGTATGGTTGTTGTTTTTAATTATTATTTAAATATGATTGAAAGATTGTCGTAATTAATTATTAATAGTATAATTATCATATAATTGTTATTATTTTTTTAATGGTAGACATTTAGCGTCGAAATATAATAATCGACGCTAAATAAAGATTATTATATTTCGACGCTAAATAAAAAAAATTAAATTTCCCGGAAAAACAACCCTAATTGTTTTATAAACCGCCAACTTTTTAGCGTCGAAATTATTTGCTTTTAGCGTCGACATTATTTGACGCAAAATTTAAATTTGGCGTCGAAATATAATCGACGCTAAATGTCTTTCATTTAGCGTCGAAAGTATTTCAATTGCGACGCTAAATAAAAAAAATTAAATTTCCCAGAAAAATAAACCTTATTTTTTTAATAAGTCGCCAATGTTTTAGCGTCGAAATTATTTGCTTTTAGCGTCGAAACTATTCGACGCTAAATGTCCATTAAATCCCTAAAACCAGTGTCTTCTTCTTTCTCGTCTCAAACGATCAAAAAACTCCCTTTTCACTGTCATCTGCATGTATTCTCGGCTACAACTACTCTCTTCAGCAAATTCATCGACTTTACATGTAAGTCTCATTGCATGTTCATTTTCAATTAGGTTTTTGTTTCATTTTGAGAGAGTGATGATGATGATGAAGTTAGTGTATTTGATGATGATGATGAAGGGGTGGCTAATTTTGAATTAGGTTTTTGTTGCTATAAAGCTTTTCAATTAGGTTTTTGTGCTGTTTGAGAGAGTGATATGATGATGAAGTTAGTGATGATCAAGAGAGTGATGATGAGGATTGAAGTTAGTGTATTTGATTTGGCTGATGAATGGGTGTGGAGATGAAGGGGCGTGGGCAGAACAGCAGCAATTGCTGTTGTAGATGTTTGCGGAGAGTTGTGGAATTTGAATTGTTTTTTTCGGTTCGTTAGCATTTGATTTTATGTTTTTATTTGCTTTTGTTCCTGTCTGATTATTTAGTTATATGAAAATATAATTTGATCCTTTGAAGTTTACACGTGTATTTAAGGATCTCATGCTTCTTATTTCGATGTTGCATAACTTGTATTAGCCATACATTTAAAGTTGTATTCTCCTATGGATATCCTTCTATAGATGCATTTCATAGGTCTAGATAGTAGAAGAGCTTGTGAGTGCCGTGAGGGACTAGAAGAGCTTAAGGGTTTGGAATTGCATGGCTTATGGTGAATTTGGCGTTGTTTGCTTGTGGCTATGTGAGTGAGAGCTTTGTATATTTTTGTTTGTGATTCTTGTATGTGAGTGAGATTTAGGTGAGCGAGAGAGGGAAGTCCAAGGCCGAGAAAATTCTGATTAACATTAAATTTTGGAATGTGTTTGGTTTGGTTAAGTTTAGTTTGGTTTGGTTTTGTAATATAATGTTCATACATATACTATAAAATGCATGTGTTTGTTTGGTTTGGCTCTATTACATTCAAAATGAGGTATGAAACTTTTTATGTTTTTGTAGATGGCATCGGGCAATCGCAGATGGGCTAATGCGACTCCATCTACATCAGCAATGACAACTGGCCATGGTGGAGCCTCTGCTAGCACAGGTGAGTCCAGTACAGCGAAGGGTCGAGGACGCACCCATGGCCTGGGGTTGTCTAAGTACGTTAAGACTCACGGCCGTATCCGAATTGAGATATCAGATGATGGATACAGTCAAGTCGGACAACATAATTCAGCGTTTAATACAGCCATAGGAGCTGTAGCTCGATATGAAGCTCCCAAAACTATTTTCTTGGAGAAAGATACCGTGGGAGATGAAAATCAACCAGCTATTCTCTTCAATACATGTAAGTTTTCGATATTGTGTGTTAGTTAACATTTGTATTTTATACTGATTTTTACTCGGTTGCTATTCATGTAGGAGTGGTTCGACTTCGATCTGACCAAAGTGAATGTCCAACAATATATTGACTACCACATGGGGAAAAGTTATAAAGATTATATGACAAAAGTCCTGAAACCAATATTCGACGAACATGGACCTTCAGATGCTCCACAACACAAGCCTGATTTTGTAGAGGAGCAAGATTGGACATTCTTATGTGAGCTTTGGTCTACCAAAAAACACGAGGTAAATTTTGAAATAAACGGAAATTTTTAATTGTCTTTGTTTTCGGTACTTACATTATTGGTAAATGCAGGATAAATGTCACGCAAATGCGGAAAATCGAAGTAACTTGCGTTTTAACCACCGTGGAGGTTCGAAGCCATTTATCCAACATCGTGCCGAACATTCTGAGGTAAATATATCCTAACGTAAAATTTAACAGTTCATTGGTTTAACTAATGTGGAATAATATTGAATTTATTTTCTGTTTATAACAGAGTAACACAGGTGAAGTGCAATCATTTCCAGATTTTTTCCGTGTGACGCATTACAATGAGAGAAACAAATGGATAAATGAAGAAGCCGAACGCTGCTATGTAAGTTTCAGTTTTTAAAATAAAATAATTAATATTATATATATTAATTTTTTTTCTCAAATTCTAATATTAACTTATTTTTTGAAACAGAACGAAATGATTGAACTCCAACATCAAACTCATGAGACATGGTCCGACCCGATACCTGATGAGCAGTTGTCGAAATTGGTTTTCAAGAATCAGACAGCTTACAACATTGGCCTTGGCACTCGTAAGAAGCCGACGTCATCTGCACGCAGTACTGTTAATTCGGAAAATGCCTCTCTTCGAGACAAGTTAGCCACCACCCGAGACGAGCTACAACAGACTAAGGACGAGTTAAAACAGGTCAAGGTGGACCACGAGAAGAGGATGGAGGATCTCCAACAGCAAATGATGGTTTTCCGTCAGATGTTGGAGGCCTCAATCAGTTAGGGTGCATCGGGCTCGAGCGTCCCCTCATCACAGCAGCAATAAATTTTATATTTGGTTTTTTATAAACATTTTGAACAAATAGTTTTAATATAATATGTTTTTTTTCTAAAAAAAAATTGAATATAATAATTATTACAATATTTCGTAATTCTGTTATTAATCAGAAATTTTTTTCAATTAAATTAAATATTAAATCAATTATTTTAGACTAAAAGAAGTAAATTAATAATTTTTTTAAATTTTTTTTTAACTATTAGCATCGACATAGTCGACGCCAAAAGATTTATTTTGGCGTCGAACATGTCGACGCTAATAGTAACAAGAAAATCGCCGCAGTAAATACATAAATATTACTTTTTTAATATACTCTAGCGTCGAAAGTTTTCGACGCTAAAAGTCAACTTTTAGCGTCGACTTATTTTGTAGCCCAATATTACCTATAGCGTCAGAAAATTTAATTTAGCGTCGAAAAATATTGGACGCCAAATACAGTCTTTAGCGTCGCAATTTTTTAATTCGACCCGAAAAGTTATTCTCGTCGACATTTCAGGGTCCACTTTTGGCGTCTGATTATTTCGACGCTAAAACTATTTTGCGTCGAAAATATGGTTTTTGGCGTCGATTTATTTCGACGCTAAAGGGTATAATTTTTGTAGTGACTTATAAACAATATAACTGAACAAAAATTAATTGGCATAACAAATACATAGGTGATAGATAGGTGAAATCAGGATCCAGAATCTCTATCGTATTAGTTCCTCCTATCAAATTATTTTTATATTTTATTTATTTATTAAAATCTTTATTGATTATTTTCTAAATAAAGTTAGGATTATCAATTGTAGTACTTAGTGCGAGTTAACGCAATCCCTGTCGGTTCGACACTCTAAACTCATTTATGCTAAAACTTGACACCGTACACTTACGGTACGATATAAAAATATCACACCAAGTTTTTGGCGCCGTTGCCGGGGATTGTTTGTTTAATTCACATTAATACTATACCAAGTAATCTTAGCTTTAATTTAGAATTTTATTTTTATTTTTATTTTTATTTTATTTCCTTTATTTTTGTCTTAAGTTTTATTTTTATTTTTTGTTTTTATTTCTTATTATTTTATTTTTATTTTTATTTTTTATATTTTGTTTCGTACGAGGTGAGTTTGAAAAGAAGCAATGACAGATTCTATTGGTGCACTAATAGCTCAAGTATCGTCCTTTACGACTCATCTAGAAGTATTGATAAATCAAATGAGCCAGCCATCTATTGAAGCTGTTTCTACTAATGGAATGCTTTTACTCAACAGAGGAGCAGGATTTGAATAAGTACAACATGTGAATAATCAGAACTTCAACAACTATAGAGGCAGTCTTATGCCTAATTATTATCATCCGAATTTTTCATATGCTGATATGGAGAACGTTTTGCAACCTCCTCGTGGCTTCAATTATCCAAGAGTTGAGCAGAAACCTCCCTTAGAATACCTCATGAGCATGTTTGTAGCTACAGCTTTATAAAGGGTTTAAGAAGAATGAGTCAAGGCTGGATAACTTCGAAACACGAATGAACAATATAGAGGCAAATATGAAAACTTTAGAAGCGCAAATTGGGTTGATTGTTTCTTCCATGGCCAATCAACAGACATGGGTGTTTCCGAGTGATATTGAAGTCAATCCCAATGAGCAATGTCAAATCATAACCTGTAGGAGCGAAAAAGAGTTTAAAGACACCTCTCAGGACTTAGGCAGTAAAGAAGATGAAGTGGTATTTCATAAGGAAACAGTAACAAAAGAAGAAAAAAAGGTGAATTGATAATGAGAGGTCAAAATGAACAAGTCACCTTCAGTGTTTTTCAGAGCCATGCCGAGCCCTCAAGGTGATGCAGAATGTCACATGGTAGATATAATAGGGAATGAAGTTGAAACCAGACAGGGTGAATCAGTATTTGAGCAACCTACGAGTATAGTGCAGTCATTCATAAAGAAAGATTCTTTACAGCTAAACCTGAAACCAATCCCAAAGTGCAGTAAAAAGAGAAAAAGAAAAGTCAGTGCTCACTTGGAGATGATCCCTGGAAGGTAAAAAAGGAGACAGAGCCAATTTTGCCAAATGTGCAGTCCAAAATTTCTAACTAGGGGACAATCTACATATCCTGGGGGACCATCTGTGGATAAATTACCACAGCCTGCCAAGTTGTCTTTTTCATGTCATAAGAACCGGTGGATACCAAAGAAGAAAGCAGATGAGATTACCCGGTTCACTACGTTTAAGCCACCATAAACATTTGAGTTGTTGCGTCTGGCTGAAGACGTTAAACTTAGCTCTAGCGGGGAGGCAACCCTTGCATTTATTTATTTTTTTTTTTTTTACTGTGTGCTATTGTTTATTTATTAGTTTTGCATGCTATTTATGCAGGTAGCACGAGACACACAAAGCCCGCGCAACCAAATTCTAACCAGTAGGAGCCTGATCAACTCTATGCATGGTAGTGTTGTTTCTCACTCTTGTTCTTTATTTTTTTTTATCTTACATTGAGGAAAATGCAAGTTTTAAGTTTGGGGGTGTGTGCATGTCGTTTACTTGTTATTTATTTGTTTTATTCAAAAACTTGTTATTTATTTTTTTTATTCAAAAACATGTTATTTATTTATTTTATTCAAAAAAAATTAAAATTATTTTTAGTCTTTGATAGTAAAACATAAATCATGTGATGATATTGTTTGTTTATGAGTGAAATTTTAGAAATGATAAGTGCCCAATTTACTTTTATCTGATGCCTTGAATAACTGATCTATGTTAGACTCGTAAGCACTTAAAAACATGTTTTTAGCAGTAAAACTTAAGTAGTTGACAAAGTGACTAGTTGAAGAAATTGCATGTCGATGAATGACCATTTGCTTAGATATCTATCTTGATTTTCTAGTGTTATGGAGTATGGTATAGCTAAAAAGAAAAATGTCTCTAAAGAAAGAAAATAAACCACATATAACCGATAAGCGTGAAGCTACCCATGGGCGAGTATTAGGACCACCATGAGGAGAAATGCTACCTTAAAGGGTAGGTGAGTTAAAAAAAATGAGTGTGAAAATGAGAAAAGAAAAAGAGACAAGAAAAGAAAAGAAAAATCATACCATACTGAGCACAAAATAAAGCAATTACAGAGCATGATTGAGATATCCAGGTTGGTTTGACCCATCGATTCTAATTTCTAAACAAAATCATTGAGTTGGCTTACTTAGGAGTCAAGCTGTGAATGAACCTTTACACACACACACACTGTGAGTCTAGCTTAGATAATTTATTCAAGAATTTGGATTCGAGTTGCAATTGCGTACTTTGAAGGTTCTCTAATTTCATTTATAAGCTTTCTTTGAGGATATATTTATGTGCAACTATCGGGACTATCTTTTTTTATTTTTTATATTTTTTGCATGATTGTGTGTGAATGACGTTTGTGGGTGTCGTTGATGTAAGCCCTCACGAGACTATTACTCGTCCACTAGGGCCGCCTAGGGTTTAAAGGCTTGTTGCATATGCTAAATGCAATCGTGATCCCTACGAAAGTGGATTAGTTAATTTAGTTATTTTTAATTATTTATTTGAATTTAGTTTTTATTTTATCTTTTGCTCGGGCTAGCAAAACTTTAAGTTTGGGGGTATTTGATAAGTGTGGTTTATACCCACTTATTCTAGCATATTTAGCCTATTATTTTGTTATGGTTCGAGCCATTAATGTATTTTATAGTTTATTTTATGTCTTATTTGTAGGAAGCATTATAACATCAAGGATTGAGCAAATACGCATATTTCGGGTTCTATCGGGAGTATCAGACTCAAGAAGCAGCAAAAACCTGCATCAGATACGCACTGAAATTAAAAAGGCTATAACTTTTGATTTAGAAAGCGTTACGAGACCCATAATATATCGATTTGTATCTACTCGACGAGATCTAGTCATTTACATATATTTTCCCGAGAGTTGGGCGCTGCAGCGCCCACTGTTCGGCGCCGCAGCGTCCCCCGCGGACCTGAAACAGGATTTTAGGTTTTTTTAGATGTTTAATGACTCCTAGCCTCTATTATAAATAGAAAAGTTCGTCAAATACTCAAGGGGAGGCTAATACACTGCATAAAACACAGAAATAAATATTTTTAGAGATCAAATGAGATGATTGAAGAGCAACAAAGGGAGATTAAGGCGGTGACGTCCGAGGAGGAAGAGATTCAATTCGGGTTTTATCTTCTTATTTCTTTCTTAGAACTCTAATGATTTCCATTAGATTCATGACTTGCTTAGTATTGCTTTTATTTATTGTCATGAAATAAACTCCTTAATTATGGAGAATGGTGTAATCTATGCTTGAACCTTGTATTTTGTTTGCTAATTTTGTTATGAAGTTTTATTAATTTATTTATATTCTTTTGCGTTTAATGCTTCTTGATTGTTGGCCACAATTGAAGATGATGAATGTTTAGAATCTATCACTCGAGAGAGTGGATTTTGAATAGATCTAGAGAATATGAACTAGGATTTTATAGAGTTCGAGAGAATCTGTAGTCCTTTGAAGTCGTTAACATAGAATCAAAAAGCGTAATGAGTTGTTAACTATTAGATTTTTATAGAGATATCGAAGTCTATAGTTGATGATATTTTCACTCGGCACTCGAGAGAGAGGGAGTGAATATTTTAGGAGTCTTGACTTATAAACAATATAACTGAACAAAAATTAATTGGCATAACAAATACATAGGTGACAACTAGGTGAAATCAGGATCCAGAATCTCTATCGTATTAGTTCCTCCTATCAAATTATTTTTATATTTTATTTATTTATTAAAATATTTATTAATTATTTTCTAAATAAAGTTAGGATTATCAATTGTAGTACTTAGTGCGAGTTAACGCAATCCCTGTGGGTTCGACACTCTAAACTCATTTATACTAAAACTTGACACCGTACACTTGCGGTATGATATAAAAATATCACACCAAGTTTTTTTATAAGTGTGGAATTTACACACCAATTCGGTACCGTCATCTTATCATTCTGTTGGATTTCGTATTATTTAATGTTGTTTTTCGAGTTGTTTAGTGTTGTGTTGACAGAAGTCAGGAACATGAAAATTCAGGTTATTTTCGGGAATAATTGGATGCAAGCACAAAATGGTAAAAAACTGGCGCGTTGGGCATACAATAAGACCTGGCGCCAGAAAGCCATACAATTTCCAGTTAGCAAGGCGCCATGGCGCCTTCAAGATTGCAGAAAGAAAGATAGGCGCCGCGGCGCCTAAATTTCATACAATTTCCCACGCATATGGCACCGCGGTGCCAGTTAGAAAGGAAGATAACAAGCAGCGTGACTGGGAAATCGAGAATATTATAAATAAGACCCATTACACAACAAAAATGGGGAGGAGAAAAACCCTAAAACAAGACATCAATTATCAAGAGGCAGATTGGGAGATCTAGAAAAGAAGAAAGAAGCTTCAACTTCAGAAATTACAAGGAATCTATCTCGGGTTCCATTCTTTTATTTTCTTCTTAGATTCTCTTTATTATTGTGATGTATTTCTTAAGAGTTTGTTTTGTTTTGAAATAGCCATGAGCTAATACTCTTATTCTAGGGTTTTATGTATCATATTGCCTGAAACTATGTATTAAGTATCAATTGAATCTCATAATAATTCTCTGAAAGTTTATTTATATTATCTCTTTGCTTAATGCTTTATATTTGCTGGCCACAATTGTAATGATATTATACTTAGATCTGTCACTCGAGAGAGGAGATTTGGGTAGGAATTGAGAAATATAGTCAAGAATGTTATAGGGTTCGAGAGAATTTATAACTCTTGAAAGCAGTTAATAAGAATCACCGTACTAAATCAATTCTTAATTGTTGGAGTCTATAGAGATATTGATTTTTGACACTTGACAATACCTCCATTGGTATTCGAGAGAAATAGTGGAGAAATTTATGGTTTGGCTTATAAACTTGGAATTTGACATGAGATAAATGAATGTGTAATTACATAGTGGATGGCTAGGTGAAATCAAAATCTAGGATTCATTCTCCTTTCGTATTATTTAGTTTTTCAATAATTTACATTTAATTAGCATTGTGTTGGTTCTTCAATTAATTTCAAATCTGATTTTTCTGTGTCTAGATAGGGCTAAGGTTAGTAATTATAATACTTAGTGTAATTTAGATTTCAATCCTTGTGGGTACGACACTCTACTCGTTTATACTAAAACTTGACACTGTACACTTGCGGTACGATATAAAATTATCACAACAGTGATACATAGTACCGTTCAGAACTCTGATGAAAGACAAAGATCTACTGACAAACTTAAAGCATGTCAATTACCTGTGGAGCCTGAAGATAAAACATCTTTTGCACTAAAAAGGCCAATCCTTGCACTACAAGTAACAGAAGAGAAAAAGTTCCTCCAGCTCAACGAATTAGAGGAATTTCATCATCAGTCTTTTGAGGATGCCAAGTTGTACAAGGAAAAGGCAAGGAAAAGACATGATGAGAAGTTAGTGCGCATACAACTGGAACCAGGGCAGAAGGTACTGTTAAACAAATCAAGGGTGAAATTCTTCCCATGGAAGCCAAAATCACGGTGGTCAGGTCCATTTATGATCACCAAGGTTTTACAAGATAGAGCCGTTGAGATACATGATCCTGACTCCAACAAAACTTTCAAGGTTAAAAACAAGCGTGCCAAGCACTACTAGGGAGAATCATTTGAGCGACAAAAAAAATGTCACACTTTCAGATCCAGCATAACGTTCGGGTAGTCACGTCTGGCTGACGACGTAAAACTTAGCGCTAGCAGGGAGGCAACCCATGTAATTTTTGTATATATTGTGATTTGGTGTGATTTAATTTTGTGTGTTTAGTTTTTGCAGATTAAGTCATTTTAAGATGGAATAAGCTCTAGCAAATCTTCACAAGCAATTTCCTTCTCCCCCTCAAAAATCTCTGATGAAAGTTTACAAAGCTCGCTTGGAACGGATGAGACTACTAACAATCCATGGTGTTCCTAATGACATTCGATGGGTAATTGAAGCACGGGTCCGATTGGCAGGTGAGTCTTCTAACTCTTTTATTTCACATCTGCCTGGTTTAGGAATGAGCACATATGCTAAAAAGAGAAGAGCCAAAAGAATGTGTGTTTGTTATAAATGTGCTCGCATGTTTTGTAATACTCGTTGTCGTTCTTTAGGAATGATGTCTGGTAACCGCGAAGATAAGATTAACTTCATTAGGGATGGCTTGAGTAAGGAGTCTTTGGATGACATATTTAAAACTCTTGAGACGCATCCCAGTGAATGTGTGTATCACGAAATTCGTGTGTTATACGCACAATTCCAAAAAGAAAGACAATAATTAAGTCTCGGGAATCTGACTCAAAAAGACCTTGTTTGCCAATTTATAAGAAAATTGGATGGGAAGCTTGTCCCTAACGCATAGACGTCAATCAAGCCGCTACTTTTCTTGTACATATTATATCTCTTTGTCTTTTCCTAATAATTGTGATTTGTTTTGTTGTTTTCTTTTATTTTCTCCGACAGGATCCATTCCTTTTTGACTATCACGATTTATTTTACTGTTAAACTAATAATGTCATTTGGCAGGTATTAGTGCTATTATTTTACTCACCCTTTTCAGGTATTATAAATTCAACTCATCATTGCACTTTTGAAGACATCCAGAGTAAAACATGGAAGCCACTTCAAGAAGACGAGTTGAAAACATCTGTGTGTTTTGGCGGTAGTAGTGTTGGTACTAAACCACAATACGTAGAAGCAGCACATGAATTAGGTCGAGTCTTAGCTGGAAGGAATATGCACTTAGTATATGGCGGAGGCAATCTTGGACTAATGGGGATCGTTTCAAAGGCCTTACAGGAAGGAGGTAGTAACGTTTTAGGAATCATTCCAAACCATTAGCAGAGGCAAATCTTATTGGATCATCAAACGGAGAGGAACTGATCGTGCCAGGTATGTCTGAATGACTGGTAGAAATGATTAACCGTGCTGATGCTTTTATTGCTTTGCCAGGTGGCTTGGGCACATTGGAGGAAATATTTATAGTATAATCTTGGGTGAACCTGAACATACACCAGAAACCAATTGGGCTGTTTAACGTTGATGGATTTTATGATTTTCTTTGTGTGTTTCTTGATGATGCCCGAAGAAATGGGTTCATGTCAAAACCTTTAAAAGAACTACTCTTTACAGCCAGAACTGCCCGGATCTAATAGACCAACTCTTAGCCTATGAACCACAAGTTGACCCTATCCTTTCAAAGATAAATTTGTCCGAGGACGATCGTGGTAAGAGACGTCGGATTAATCTGGATCTTAACCTTTAATTTCCTGTAGAATTTCGCTAATCAGGTATTATCTTCTAAACTCTTCTTCTACTGTTTAAGACATTGGGGACAATGTCTCATTTAGGTTTGGGGGAGGGAATTAGTTGATTAATATCTTCTTTTTAGTTTGTGTTGTTTTTATTTTTAGTCCAACATTTTTCGAAAAATACAAAAAATTTGAAAAATTTTCAAAAATTACACAAAATATTTTGTGTTTTTATTTTAACTAAAAATGTGAAATTGGTAAGAGATAGCTGAGTAAGGAGTTTTCACTCCTGAGACGTATTTCAAACCATTTTTGAAACAAGTTAATTTTTGTTTATTTCCTTTTGAATTATTTAATTTGTGAATTCTCCATAATATTGACTAAAATGGATCTTCATATACTCAGTTGGCAGGTATTATCAATATACATAGTAACATACGGACATGAGTTAAAATTGAAAAGTTTGTAATATTCAGTGCTCTAGTTTAATTGGAGGAAGCATCTCAAAAAGTGATGGAGTAAAAAAAAAACGTCTGAGATCCGAGTTATTAAGTCTGTAAGGGTGTTTTAACACCTAGTGCCCTAAAACCAACTAGTTTGGGAGTCACTGGCCCAAAGCTCGCTACATGGATTAGAGATGTTGCCGAATAAATATATATATCTGAAGTCTGAGTAATTAAGTTCGTAGGGGTGTCTTAACACCTGGTGCCCTAAAGCCAACTGGTTTGGGAGCCACCGGCCCAAAGCTCGTTACATAGATGAAAGATATTGTATATAAATAAAAAAAAATAGGGAAAAATCAAAGAAAAAAATCAGAAAAAAATCAGAAAAAAATTCAGAAAAATTATTCCATTGCCAAAAAAAAGGTGTGAAATCTGATAGAACTTTAGGACAAAAATATTACTCTCTTATCAACTACACTTGTGACTGTTGTGGGAAAGAATGAGATTGATTAATACTTTGTTGGCTGTGTATATGGAGAATGGTAAATATAATCGGAGAATTTACTTTTTTGGTAATTTAGAAAGAAACAAAACAACTAGTAACTTGGAGTAGAAGTTTCACCTGATTAGTCACTAACTTTCTTTATTCTCTTCTCTCTTGTCTTTTTACTTTTGTGTGCATTAGTTTTACTACCTTTTTACTTTTGTAAAATATTTGTGGGTATCATTGCTGTAAACCCTCACGAGACTACAACTCGTCCACTAGGGATACCTAGGGGTTTAAAGGCTTGTTGCATACGCTAAATGCAACCGTGATCCCTACGAAAGTGGCTTAGTTTAATTTTTTTTGTTGTTGGTTTGCTCGAGGACTAGCAAAATATTAGGTTTGGGGGTGTGATGAGCGGAAAATATATCAATATTTACCGCTCCTTTAACTTAATATTTTGTTTAGTTTCTCGGGTTTGATGAATGTTTTGATGTGTTTTAGTTTATTTTGCAGATAAAATAATATCGGGTCTCAATGAAATCATTTAGGATGAAATATGGGTCAAATAAGGGCAATTATTGGACTTGATATTTTAATTTTGGAGACTGGAAACTTGAAAGGGTGTTTTTGACAAAGTGCAGTTTTGGAAATTACATTTTTGCACATCTGTCGTATTTGGGGCATAACATTTTACTCCGATATCGGATGGAGCTGATTCAAGTGCTAGATTAAAGAAGACTCAAAGATCTACAACTTTTAAAGAAAAAATACTTTCTAATTCGAAAGATTTCATGACCGAAATTGATGAACCATCCAGAAGTGTGTTGTGTGTAATTATTAAAGTCATTTTCAATCATTTTCAAAGTAAAAAAATAAATAAATAAATAAATAATAAAATTATCAAATCATCACCAAACTTGATAAACAATTAGTGGAGTAATTAATAATGGATTTGGTGGAGTAATTAGTGGAGAAATTAATAATGGATTTGGTGGAGAATTTGATGGATGATTTTATGGAGGCAAAATTTTGCCTATAAATACCAATCCATTTCATTTGTAAAATTCATACTTTCTTCTTTGAAATTCCTAAAGAATAAATAAGAATATTGTATCTTGTTTGTTTATTTACAGCTTTCAGTAATTAATTTCCGCTTTCGCGCTTTCGCACTTTCTTTTCTTTATTTTTCAGTTTTTACTTTCCGTAATTTACTTTTACGCACAATCCTTTCCTTTCTTTACTTTTGCAGTTTTTGTTTTTCAAGCAATGAGGAGGTAATTCCCCTTTGCTGGGGTGAAAGGTAAAGCTTTTATTATTGCTATTTATATTAATCTCCATTAATTATAATATATAAACTATTTAAAACTTGACTTAATAAGGATACCGCTATATTGGCCGGTTGATAATTAATTATAAATTGGTTTTAACCTGACTAAGTATGGATACCGCCTAGTTGGTAGGTTGGTAATTAATTATTAATTTGACTTAATCAGGATACCGCCTTTATGGCTGGTTGGTAATTATCATGTAAAGTTAATATATTATATTGAGAGAGATATCTAAAATAGTAGTAATAAAAGTTGATCCTCTAACCCCAGCATTTTCTTTTATTGTACTTTTACTTTATTTAATTTCAGTAATTTACTTTTCATCAATTTACTCTTCAGCAATTTACTTTCAGTAATTTACTTTTTTTTTTACTTTTTACTTCTTACTTTTTACTTTTTACTTTTTACTTTTTACTTTTTTTTTTACTTTTCAGCAATTTACTTTTCAGTATTTAATTTCAGTATTTTACTTTATGTCTTTTATTTTATTTAAATTTTTACTACCCGTAAATATGTGTCGTAACTAAGCCAGTTATCTGGGGTTGTGATGAAATCCAATATCACCGGTTTATAAAGGGTTAGATTATAGCTTGGGTAATATAAATATTTATTTATTGAGTCTTAATCTTATTACTTTTTCATTAACTGGCCATTAATAAAATTGAACTGGTAAACTTAAAATGAACTTGGAAAAGGGATTTTAGGTTTAAGACCTTAGACTCAGTAGCCCACGATCTTCCTTGAGGATAGATAATCCTTTAATAGATTTCCTTACGGGATAGAAATATACCTGTCGGGCGGGGGTAGCCATAATTGGAACTTAATCTTAATGAATCCAGGTAATTTGGTTGACATAGACATATGGTTCAATTGGGTTAACTGGGTATTTGTGTCTGACTATCGACATATGCTTTCACATAATTTAGTGTTCCAGGTTAATAAATCAATATATTACCCAACTATAAAATAACCACTTCATCTTTAAATTGATATTGGAAGAAATCACAACCCTAGATAGTTTTTAATATTGAATTTTCTTAAAACCTACTTTCGAGCAATTTTATTTACTTATTTTTAAATTTAGAATCGTCACCATTTCAAATCAATCAAACAACCTGTTAGATACTAGTAATCATTTGACCTCATAAAATTAATAGATTAGGAATTAAGTCCTCGTGGGATCGATACTTTTTATACTACTTGAACGATACGTGCGCTTGCGTTATACACGTGTGTAAGCACCGGTCAGTCATAGATGATACATATTCTGCGATTGCCCATCAACCAATCAACGCCAAAAATTTTGAGCTAAAACGTTCATTGATCAACATGGTACAAAAGAATCAGTTTGGAGATACAGTTGTAGAGGATCCCAACATGCATTTAAGGATGTTCTTGGAGATCGCAAACACCATAAATATGAATGGCATGACTAAAGAGGATCTCGGGCTACGTTGTTCTCATTCTCTTTAAGGGATAAAGCGTGAGATTAGCTTCAATCAATACATATAGGGAGTATCATGACATGGCAGGATATGGCTACAAAATTTATTGAGAGGTTCTTTCCACCAGCCAAATTAGCTCAACTGAGAGTAGAAATTAGAATATTTAAGCAGCTGGAGACTGATACTCTGTATGAAGCATGAGAGTGCTTTAAGTATTTACTCTGAAGATGCCCAAAACACGATTATGCAGACTGGGTCCAGATTCAGCTGTTCTATAATAGGCTGAATGGTTCGAATAAGATTGTGGTTGATTCATCAGCTGAGGGAGCTCTATTCAAGAAATTAGCTGAGGACGCCTACAATCTGTTAGAAAAAATGTCCATTAACCACTTCCAATGGCCAAGTGAACACACTATGGTGACTAAGTTGGATGGAATATATGAAGTGGATCCTCTATAACACTTACAGCTCAGATTTCAATTTTATCGACTCAAGTAGCAGCCCTAATAAATCCATGAGTACAACCATATATTGAATAAGTGGCGGCTGTAAATATATGGTTATTGGAAGGAGACCCGAGCTTTGAGCAAGTCCAATATATGAACAATCAGAACTTCAACAACTATAGAGGCAATCATGTGCCTAACCGTTATCATCTATACCTGTCATATGCTAATATAGAGAATGCCTTGCAACCTTCATCTGGTTTCGACTATCAAAGAGCTGAGCATATCTTCTTTATAAAATTTCATGAGCACGTTTGTTACTAATACTGCAGTGAGGTTTGAGAAGAATGAGTCAAGGCTGAACAATATTGAGAAACACATAGAAAATATCGGGACAACAATGAAGTCTTTAGAAACACAAATTGTGTAGATTGCGTCCTCCATGGCCAATCAACAATAAGACGTATTTGGATAAACTGCCACAACACATGCCAAGCTATCTTTTTCATGTCAAAGAAGCCAGTGGATACCAAAGAAGAAGCCACCATGACCATTTGGGTAGTTGTGTCTGGCTGAAAATGTTAAACTTAACGCTAACGGGGAGGCAACCCTTGCATTTGTTTTATTATTGTTTTATTTTTTTTATTTTTATTATTGTGTGCTATTTTTTATTTATTAGTTTTCATACTATTTATGCAGGTAACCCGAAATACACAAAGCCCACGTAACCAAAATCTGACCAGTGGGAGCCTGATCAACTCCATGTACGGTAGTATTATTCCTTAATTTTGTTTCTTTATGTTTATCTTACATTAAGGACAATGCAAGTTTTAAGTTTGGGGGTGTGTGCATGTAGTGATAGTTCATGCTATATTTTTTATAAAAAAAATTATTTTTTTTTTAATTTTTAATCCTTGAAAGTAAAGCATTAAGTCTAATGATGAATTTGTTTGTTTTAAATGAAATTTTAGAAAAGATAAGTCCCAATTGATTTTTATCTAATGCCTTGAGTAGATGATCTAGGTTAGACTCGTAAGCACTTAATAATAGGTTTTTAACAGTAAGAACCTAAGTAGTTGGCAAAGTTACAAGTTGAAGAAATTTTTTGTCCGATGAATGACTGTTTGCTTAGATATCTATCTCAATATGCTAGTATTATGATGTATGATATGATAAGAAAAAGAAACAATTTATAACCGATAAGTGTGAAGCTATCAATGGGTGAGTGTTAGGACCACTATGAGTAGAAATACTACTTTAAAAGGTAGGTGTGTTGAAAAAAAAAGATGAAAAATCATACCATATTGGGCAAAGAAAGGAAAATGCAAAATATTTATGAGATATCTAGGTTGGTTTGACCTATCATATCTCAATTTTCAAGACGAAATCATTGAGTTGGCTTACTTCTGAGTCGAGCTGTGAATGAACCTTTACACACACAGATTATGAGTCTGACTTAGATGGTTTATTCAAGAACTTGGATTTAAGTTGCGTTGAGTACTTTGAAGGTTTTCTGATTTCATTGATAAGTATTTTTTTAGGATAATAATATGTGTAATATCATGAATATTTTATTTGCTTTTTTTATTATTATTATTATTATTATTATTATTATTATTATTATTATTATTATTTTTATTATTATTATTATTATTTATTATTATTATTATTTTTATTATTATTATTATTATTATTATTATTATTATTATTATATTAGTATTATTATTATTATAGTTTTGCATGATTGCATGTTTGTGAATGATATTTGTGGGTGTCGTCGCTGTAAGCCTTCACGAGAATAAACCTCGTCCACTAGGGTCGCCTAGGGGTTTAAAGGCTTGTTGCATACGCTAAATGCAATCATGATCCCTACGAAAGTGACCTAGTTAATTTTATTAATTTTATTTCTTTAGTTTTTATTTTTTCTTTTGCTCGGGACTAGCAAGAACTTAAGTTTGGGGGTGTTTGATAAGTTCAGTTTATACCCACGTATTCCTGCATTCTTAGCTTACTATTTTGTTAGTTTCGGTATCATTTAATGTATTTTGTAGTTCTTTTTTTATGTTTTATTTTTAGGAAGTATTTGTACATATTTTGGGACCATACAAACGCATCGGAGCAGGCGGAAAGAGCAAGAACACAGAAAGCATACAACCGACAAGACTGCCACGCGTCGCGACGCGCCTTCAAGTTTCATCATAAAAAACATAGCAAATTTGGCACCGCGACGCCACTTGCCAGCCCCGCAGACGCCAAAAACACCAAATTTTAGGGTTTTAGATGAAGAAGGACTCCACGGCTTTATTATAAATACATAAGTTCATCCAAGACCTCAGGGGGGAGGCTAATACACATCACAAAGTTACAAAACACATATTTTAGAGAGATCCAAGGAGGAGGATTGAAGAGCGACAAGAGAAGATGTATGCGGTGACGTCTGAAGAGGAATGGATTCAATTCAGATTTTATCTTCTAGTATCTTTCTTAGAATCTAATGATTTCCATTAGATTCATGACATGTTCTTATAATTTTTATCTTTAGTCATGAACTAACTCCTTAACTCTGGAGAATGATGTAATTGATGCTTGAACCTTTGTATTGCTTGTCAATAATATTATGAAGTTATATTTCAGTTTATTTATATTTTCTTGAGTTTAATACTTTTTGTTTGCTGGCCACAAATAAAGATGATGCATGTTTAGAATCTATCGCTCGGGAGAGAGGGATTTTGAATAGAATCTAGAGGATATAACCTATGAATTTCTTAGAGTTCGGGAGAATCTATAGTTCCTTTGACATCATTAACACAAAATCATAAACCATAATAAGTTGTTAATTACTAGATTTTTATAGGGATATCGAAGTCTATAATTGATGATCTTTTCACTATTGCTCGGGAGATAGAGTGAATACTTTAGGATTCTTGAATTATAAACAATACAGCTGAACAAAAATTAATTGCATAACAAATACATAGGGGATGGCTAGGTGAAATAAGACTCTAGAATCTCTATTTTATTAGTTCTTCCTTTCTGATTTTTTTTTTTTATATATTATTTATCTAGTTAAATCTTTATTAATTATCTTATAAATAAAGTTATGATTATCTATTGTAGTACTTAGTGTGAGTAAACACAGTCCATATGGGTTCGACACTCTTTCACTCATCTTTACTAAAACTTGACATCGTACACTTGCGGTAAGATATAAAATATCACAACAAAATCCACTTAGAAACATCATTTTGGCATCCATTTGCCAAATCTCAAAGTCATAGTAAGCTGCTATGGCTAAAAGAATTCTAATGGATTTTAGCATAGCTACTGGTAAGAAGATTTCCTCATAATCACATCGTTATTTCTAAGTATATCATTTTGCCACTATTCTAGCCTTATAAGTCTCTATTATACCATCATTTTCAATCCTTCTCTTGAAGACCCATATATATCTAATATGACTAATTCCATCAATAGGATCAACAAGTGTATAGACTTGATTAGAATAAATGGATTACATTTCAGAATTTATAATTTTAAGCCATCTAGAAGAGACAATATAAAATTTTGCTTCTTCGTATTTTCTGCGGTCGTCCACATGAATCGATTCACCAATCATGAAATATTCAAAATCTTCTTGATTGACGAGGGTGTGTCTCAAAGAGGTGTGAGATTCCCTTATTGACCCACAAAGTGATTGTGTTTTGTGAGGTGTTTCTTATTCTACTTGTTCTGGTTCATTCTGAGGAAAGTTAATTTATTTTTCAGAATTCTCTTCTTGAGAGACTTGTCCATCTAGGTATACTTCTTTTACAGTATTTCATTCTTGAACCATGTAGTTTTCAAAGAAAGTACCATTCCAACTAACCACGTTCTTGTGATCATAGTGAATGTAGAAGTAATATTGTAACATCACCAATATGAAAATATTACCGGCAGGCAACAGATCCCATTGTCGCCTTAGCCTCTAACACTTGAAATGTAACACTTACTTTATATTTTTATACTATGCAATTTGAATACTTAAATAAACTAGTATGCAATACCATAAATAGAAACACATGCATATATACATGATCAAAAATAGATGTAATGTATAGACATCATCACTCTCATGTCAATAATACAACAAAAGGCTCCTCAGAAGACTACACTCTTAATGAATATAGCTCTAGAATGATGGACCCGACGACTAGTGACTGCAGTGTAACACTTTTCCTCGTATTACGTCTCCAAAACGGCACATGGCTCACAAAAATGAGTGTCCTACAAAAGAACTGGGAAGTAATGGGGTGAGTCCAAAAGATCTCAGTGAGTGGAGCTACAAAAAAAATAAGAAAACAAATCAGAACATCATATGAAACTATTTAAACTTAAAGCTTTTCTGCAAACTTTCTCAAAACTCATATTTTTTTTTTAACTGGAAATTTTTTTTCTGAAAGCTTTCTGAGAAAGATAACTCTGATGTTGTAGAAAACTGGACGCATGGGAGCGTTACGTATCTCTGTCCCCTTATACGCCTAACTGGAGCCAGAAGTGCAAATCCATGACTTTGGGGCATTACGTATCGCCGTCCCCCAAAGCATGTCACTCATGTCCCTGAAATTGGTGGTCTTGGGGCGTTATGTATCGCCGTCCTCCAAGCCACAAACTAGAACTGGGGGTGTGGATCTATGCTACCCTCCATGTTATGAAACTATGGTCTAGAGGAGTTACGTATCGCCGTCCCCGTAGCCTTAATCTGTGTGTCCACACGGTCTCTTTCCATCAATTCCATAAATAAGAGCTAAGGTGAGTTTTTCTCCCATGCCTAGAAAAATACAAAAAAATAATGTTGATAAGTGTAGGCACTGCATTTTTGCATGTAAGTCCCGATGATGAGTCTCATACGGAGGTACTACTCTTTAAGTTTTGGAAGTCGCGGGAAACGGACGTCGGAAGGAAAAATTCAGAAATCAATATCTTGTTGGATTTAATTCGTTTGCTTAGCTTCGGGTTTGCTCGTTAGATCTCTGTTTTAAAACTTATCCTTGGCCCAAAAACCCCCGCAAGTCACACACCAAGCCCACACATCACCAAGCTACACACCAAGCCCACCAAAGAGCCCAAGTACACGCCCAAGAAGACCAATTACACGCCATCTCCTTCCAAAATAACAAACCCACAATTAAACCAAATCACCTTCCCAAATTAAAAGATTCAAATTAAATTCCATAAAGTATATTCATAATTAAATTAAATCCATTTTCCTAAACTAAATAAAATAAAATCAAATTACCTTCCTAAATTGAAGAGATCATTTCCTTATGATACACAAATTAAATATCCCCCATAATTACGCAATATTCCTTCCTTATTTGCATAAGGTAAACCTACACCCTCTCCTATAAAAAGACACTTAAACCAAACCCTTAGATCCATAGCTAGCTCATTCTCACGTCCATTCACAAAAAAAAATAAACCCTAATGTTCTAAGAACCTCACGGCCTCTCTCAACTCCCTCTCTCTCAGTCACTGCAACAACTATTCACGCACAAATCAAAGCACCTTCAACTCACGCCCACAACTGCCTTCATTCACGCACAAATCAAAACACCTTCAACACAGCCCCAATTCACGCCTAATAACATAGCCCCAATTCACGCCTAATAACACAGTCCCAATTCACACCTAATAACACAGCCTCCTGGCCTTCACGCCATTGCCCTTCAAGCAGTCTGACCTTCACGCCATAGCCCCTTAACCCAAACTGCCTTCAACTCATGCCAAACTACCTTCAACTCACGCCCACAACTGCATTCATTCACACGCAAACAGTCACTGAAATATCCATCGAAACAGTCACCGAAATAGCCTCTATATTACCGCACACACTACACCCAATCAGCCCCAAAACCACCCCGCAAACTGCGCCCAAACTGCACTCTTAAACCCGTAAAAAGTAGCCATAATACACCTCTATTACCGCAAAACAGTAAGCCAAAACAGTCCCCAATTACCGTAAAAATAGTGACAAAAAAATAGTAGCAAAACAGAGGAAACAATAACCCAAAACAGTGAGGCAACGAAGGAAAACAACGAACCAATAAATTGGAAAAGTTGTGGAGCATCAACTCTTCCGAAAACCATGTAACGCACTTCCAAGAGACGACTTAAGAGGTTAGACCTGAGGGCACCTTTTTATTTATTCCCACACTTTCTTTCCGTTAGTTATTATTATTTCTTCACATGCATATTATAGTTTCATGTAAGTTGTGGCCATGGGATGAATGAAATATGTGTTATCTCTTACGGTATATCGGATGGAAACCCAGACATAAATTACGTAGCTGAATCCGGATGGATGGTAATGTGGTCTGCACTCGGGATACAATTCCACGTACCACTTGGGAGACGCACATATTTCATGTCATCCGATCTTATGTTTATTTGTTTTTTATTAGAAATAATATGTTACTTTTATGCATGATTAGGTTGTTTAGTATGTTATTTTTTATGCATGATTAATTGATTATTTCCAAGCATGATTTAGTTATTTCTTTTGCATTAGGAACTTGATTATGTCTCTTCTACGTTTATGTTTAGATTATTATTTATTTACATTGCCATGCTTAGTGATTTAATGTTTGCATGAGATTGTGTGCTTGTCGTTATTCTGACTTATTTTTATGCATGCAAACTTAGATATAGGTCATATGCAAACTTCGATGTAGGTTATTCTTGCGTAGACTCGGTTAGATTATTGCACAAATCCATTCATTACAAGTGGCATAAGTAAGGGACCATTCCGAACTCAACGGTTTGAGGTCTTCCCTTGCGAGGGGTGAGTGCGGCCTTAAATCATTTTCCCAGTTCACACTGGGTGGCGACTCCATGTTATTTCTCCGGATTAGTTCCCCCGTGGGCTACTCCGTACTCCCCACTAGGCCGCGAGCCTAGAACAACGTCGTCAATTTCTGTGTCCTACAGTCTGGCTACTATACTAGGGATAGAGAATCAGCCTCGAAATAATGTCTCGTAATGTTTGTGATTTTTGCTTTATTTAACCGTGTCTACAAGTGGGTTAGGACTAAAGGGTTTAACCAAAGGCATTATTAGAGTTGGGTAATGATTTGTGTCTTCCTTCGCTCACTACCTTTTCATAGCCAAAAGGAAAAGCTGTGAAGACGTCTAGATAATCATTTACTCAACGTTTACCGTGATGGACTAATTTGGAGGACCTATTATCTATTCCTGTCACCAAGGCGATAAGAGCCTAAGAGGCTTGGGTATTTAAGAAAGTCTGGGGAATCTTCAATAAGAAATCCATTTCACAGTCAATCATGTATCATCACTCGTTGGCACGTACCTTAGCGTATAAAAAAGGTGCGCTCACTTGGTCGTCCGAACCCTTGAGTGGGGAGACCTAGTTGTGGGCAATCCTTCACCGACGGGAGCCTTTGTCTACACTCCTACAAACCCGCATATGAATTATGACCCATAGCGTCACTATTTGTATAGATCACGGTGTTGTTGTACAAAATAACTATGTGACAAATGAGATCGCACTCTTATCATTTATGATTAAATCACCTAGATATATAAATGATAGGAGGTCCTTGTGATTTATTCTTGGATTGAGAATGATATGAGACAGTATCAGTTCACGAAGGATAAATCATTAAATATCCCTAGTCAGAGTATTATCGAGATTGGACATTGATAAATACGTAAAAGACTAGTATTACACTTGTGCGCGTTGTGAGGGCGTAACGACATAGTTCTCATATATTTGGGTATAGGATACTCATGCAAGTGTAATAGGAGGTTGTGTTTTATCGATGGTACGGGAAACAGCTTCGCTCTGGATAGACCCCCTCGAAATTCCATTGGTAGTATGACTATGTGTCTATGGAAGTCCGAAATCAGGGTAGGTGTACTTGGTCTTAACCTGAGACTTGCACCGCTAATACTTGTGACAATCAATATACTTTGGTTTTGGTCGTCCAGGGCTTTAACCGGTTTCTGTGTACACCTCTTATGGGTATATCGATAATCGTAGTGTGTTGGGTGTGATGTCAAGATGGAAGTATCACTCCAGTCATAGTGGAGATGATGGTCACGTAGGATACGTGACTGGTTCTCTTAAATACTGCAGCTATCGGGATGTTATGGCAAGGTCATGTATATCCGATTATAGAGACTAGTTACCAGACATCCGACATGTGCTTCGTACGGGGCAGACACAATTCCAGCCCCATGCCTAGCACGTGATCATCCGATACTGGATCGACACGTATACTATGCCTGATATAGATCGCTTATTCCTGTAAGCATATTTCTGGAGAATTGGGTAGGCATGAGGCTTTGCTAGAAGCCAACCTTGTCTTGTAAATCGGTAAAACGTCGTACTTAGTACGTACATGTTCGGATAGTCCGACGACCGTATTTACTACCAACATATCTGGGGATCTCATGGGTCGCTTCCCGAAGATTCACCGATGACGTATAACTCGCACTTTTAATTCTCCGGGATTAATTAGATGAAAGAGAAAATTAATCTGGGATTAATTGCGGATATATTTTATCTAGGATAAAATATTAATTAAAAGAGAGATAACGATTAATTTGGAATTAATCGATTAAAATAATATATTCGATATATTATATGAAATTGGATTTATTTCGACGCGGAATTAAAATCGGATTTTAATTCGGGTGAACGAGTTAATTTAGAATTAATTCGTTAGCGACGTGAATAGTGATTTCACTAGGCATAATCATTTAATTGTGTTGCACCAGAAAATTCATTAATTTGGAATTAACGAACCCGAGCCCGGGATTATTTACGAGCGTATTCGCATTTCGAATTCGAGTGCGGCACGCAAGTCAAATCAAGCATCAAATCATTAGTCACATCAAGCTTCAAATCAAATGTCACTTGATTGAGTGATGTGAGTTGTTGGAAGGCTTGTTGCCTTTGACTTTTGTAAGCCAAAATATTGGTAAACCATTTATTTTGATTTATGGAAAATATATAAGTGTATTAGATACACTTTACCAACAATCCAACACATCTTTTCTTTTCTCTCTTTCCTCTTCATCTTCACGCCCAAAGTGGGCAGTCCACTGCTTCTGGTTTTCTCACTGCCATGAGCAGTGCGAGAAGAAAAACAATGATTTTGTTGCAAAATCTTGGTGCTAGCACACTCCGGAGTCGTCCGTAGGTGATAGGGAAACCACCCGTGTGCATGGAATGATTAAACAAGAAATCTTGGAGCTTGATTCACCCATCCATGGCTGAAAATGAAGACCAAAAAAACAGCCCACTGCCGAATGCAAAATGGAGGGATCAAAAATTTTTTGTTCTTCGTAGCATCCAATCCGTTCGATGTGAGTATGATTCCGCCATTCTCCTTGTTGTATTCACTTGTTTCATGCTTGATAATTGATCCTTGGACCTTAGAGACTCCAACAATGGTATCTTGAGCTAATATTGGGCATGAAATTGATTTAGGGTTAAAATTGGGTAAAATTGATTTTTAGCATGAATAATGAAATTGGATGATTTAATATGCTTAATTGATGTTTAATTGAGGATTGATTAGATCAATTGAAGAAATTGTGTTTGGAACAAATTTCCCCAATTTTTGAGGCTTGGCCGAAAATATGGATGCCCTAAATTGTCTTGGATTTTTTGATTTTGATCATTGGATGTGTTGGAAATCATTGGGGATATTGATTTAATATTGAATTTAATTTAATTGGATTGAATTTGATTTTGGCATGAAATTTCCCCTTGGCCGAGACACTTGAAGCATGTAACTGGGTTTGATTTTGTTAAATTGTGTTGGACATGATTTAATGATGATAAGCATGATTAATTAGGCTAATTGATGTTTTAGAAATGTTAATTGGGTAATTAATTATGTTATACACTTTATGTAATTAAATTGGGAATTTGGGATTTTGTAATTTAATTGAATTAGGCCTAATTTTGTGAAATTGGGCTTAAGGGTTGTAAATGGGCTTATTGGGCTTGATTGTACCAAGTTGGGTTTAGTCCAAATGGATTGGATCCAATTGGGCCCAAAACCGCTTCCATAAAGCCCAAATGCGACTAATGGACCTTTAAAGTTTAATTGGGCCTAATGGGCCTAAATCGATTTCTGGGCTTATGGGGTAACTCCCGGATTGGACTTTGGTTATTGGGTTTGACCCGAGTTGACCAAAAGTCCACGCCTTAAAGAAATTAATTAAAAGCCCATTGGACTTAATTAAATTGACGTTGGACGTTAATCGGGCTTTGAGACCCGTAACGATTAAATTATGAATTTAAATCGTAAAGGTTCGTTAAATAAAGTGTAATATTTAATTGGAATTAAATAGCGAATTATTATTAAATACAAATTGAATTGGATTTAATTTTGTAGTTTAATTTAATATTTACTTTGAGTACTTATTCGCAAAACGAGTTTGACTCGCGCAAAATCAAATCGTTGTTTGAACATTGGATGGTCACTAATTATCAGATTAATTAATTTCATTAGATTGATTGATAACATGCTTGTGTGAATACATGGTTGCGATGCATGAAAAATGTATATCGAATGGATATTAATTTTAGAAATTGTTGTAATAAATTTGGAATTTATTAATTGGACCTGTGTGTCCAGCCTTATCACCTCCTTACTCTTTGTATTCTCTTCTCACCTATTCCCCTCAATGTAAATGAGGTTTCTTTAGAAGTGTAGTGTAATAGGTAGAAGTAAATACATGTGCTAGCAGGAGAGAGAAAGTGAGAGATTTGATCTAGGATCAATGTGTAAAGTATCCATCCGCATATCATTATTACTTTATTTATACGTGCTTTATTATGTGTTTAGAATGCATGTTTAAGGGTGTATTATGATGAGACCTTAACAAAGATAATAAATTGGTTGCCAATTTGCACACGAAAAACCCTCGTAAAATATTAAGCGTTTTTCCTTCCATTTAGTGATTCTCACTCAAGATCCGAGACTGGCATTGGCTTGTTGGCCAAAGTCAAGACCTTTGTTCGTCGAGGATGTGTTTGAATCACGAGAGCTTTGTTCCATATTGGTGTCTTGTCCAAGTTGTGGTTTGTTGGCCAAAGTCAATACCACTTCTTATCCATCAACATTGATTACGAAGCTTTCCATGGTCAATGGGTCGCGCTTAACTGGGATCACTAAGTTTGTTGTGCCAAAGCCAAGACTTAGTTGATTCAGAGGAAAAAGGTTAGGTAATACATTGGATGTATTGGCATATATAAGATATATGTTTCGGACTTGGATGTCCCCCTACTGGATCTAGGAATTGGATCGGATCCAATTGATCTTAGAGATCTACCTAGTTAATTATCATACAATTTGTTGGCCAAAGTCAAGATTGTGTGATATTTAACGGGATCCTAGCCCGCTAGGAAACACGGTTTCCCGAGTACTCGACAGAGGGTTAGAGGCTCGCCGAAAAATAGTGGGAGGCAAGAATTGAATTTGCAATATTCGTTTAATTACTTGCCATACGCGCTCAATCAAATATCATTCGTCAAATAAATTAAATGTTAGTTGGACTAATATTTAAACGTTGTTTTAATTAACAGTTGGACTGTATTCAAACTATTCATTTATAGTTGATTTTATAATTGGATTATAGTAATCAATATAATTGATTTTAATCTATTAAATATAGTTGATTAAATAGTTGGACTATTAAAATCAAGATAAAAATTGAAAGATTGACATTTAAAACATAATCCTAGGGAAAATGTATTTAAATGGTTTAATTTTCAAAATTGGGAATATAACTTCAGAATAGTCCTGGAAACTAATAAGTTAGTTTATTTGATAAATAACATATTAGGCCTAAGCCCGGAGTTAAGCAAATAGTACAGCATAATCTTTGGAAGATTTATGTAATGATAACTTTAGTGCTTAATCTATTAAGCTTGTCGCAGTAGACTCCTTAATTTCTGAATCAGAACTAAGGATTAGATCCTTAAAGTATGATAAAGAAATTGAAGGATCTTCATAGGTCTATTATTAGATCTTAGAAGTACTAAATTACAATTGATAACTCTTGGAGAGTTAATGACTATTCTCAAGGAGACAAAGTCAAAGTTTACAATATGGCAAGTAGCGCAAGGCGCACCTTACTTCGATATTCTAGAAACCCGAGGCTTGGCCAAAGGCTTCTGGAATATGAAAAGGGCAAAGGCAAAATCATTATAATCTTCTGGGAAGATATAGGACATATCCCAAAATGTCTGCCTAAATTGTGGCAAACGGATCGCGGAAGCGTGACTGCCGTTTGGACAAAGCAGACATGAAGGAATTGAAGAATGAATAAGGCTCCGACTTCAAATATATTTGTTATAATTATGTTCACTACTAGTATTAAAATTGGATTTTAAATACTTAGTGTGATACATAAATATATACTGTTGTTCAGAATATGCTATGACCACGATACTGACTTCAGTTGAGATTTATCTGCGAATTGAAAACAGGATGAAAGTCGCTGTTTTAACCGTAGATACCTAAGTTTAGGAACTATCCTTCGGGTGTGTACCTAAATTTGGAAACTGTTATAATGTAACTAGTTTGACTAGAAACATTATCTTTATATCAGTGTTTAACCCGCTGCGGGTGAACCTTTATATTCTAGAACACTAAAGTGTTTTATTATATAAAGATGATATTGAGATAAACTCATTAGATGTGAGTAACAGCATTTATATTTTGAATATAAATAAATCTCAAACGTATAACGTGACAAACAAATAGCTCAAACTGATTTGATCAGAAGAAACTAATTGTGGCTTTGTTGTCTAGGACACAAACTAAACAAGAATCGTATATCCACACTTTTGAAGAGTGGATACTAGGACTGTTTTGATTCCATTCAAATAAAGTCTACGAATCTAGTTTATTTAGGCAATGTGCCTAAAACACCTTTACTCGGTAAAAGTGTAAATGCCACCAATCTGTTAGCCCTAGTTCATAGTGAAGCAAGTAGGCCCATGTCTAGCTAGGCTAGGGGTGAATATGAATATTTCGTGACCTTTACGGATGTGGCATCGCGTTATGGTTATGTGTTTCTTTGAAACACAAATCGGAAACTTTTACAGTTTCGACACGAAGTAGATAAACAGATCGGCTTAAGTATTAAACCGTCACGGTAAGACCGTAATGGAAAATACTTAAGCAATAAGTTTCTAATATACTTGAAAGAGTATAGTATTCTTTCAAATGAGGACTCATCCCGGAACATGTCAGTTTGACGGTGTGTCCGAATTGACTAACCGAATTTTGTTGGACATGATAAGGTTAATCATGAGTCGCTCTGAGCTTCCATTTCCTTCAACGGATAAGCATTAACAGTGCAGAACTTATTTAGAATAAGGTTCCATAATAATCTGTTTGACAGACTTCATATTAGATATGAACAGGAAAAAAACTGGGTTTCTCACTCCTGATGATTTGGGATGCTAGGCATACGTTTGGATGATACCAAACTAGAACCCAAATTGGATAAGTTCCAATTGTAGGTTATCCTAGGGAAACCATAAGCATAGTGCTTATACATCTCACCAGAGAACAATGTAACTGTTGCTCACCATGCGGTTTTCCTAAGAGGAATACCTATATACAGTGGTAAGTGGGAGGATAGTAAAACTCGATGAAAATCGGAGTAATACTGTTCAAGGCACCGATTCCTAATGGAACATAAATAGTTCATCAATGATAAGTTTATGGGTTTCTGATCTCACCTCATAAAGATGTCTATCTTATTGAGGAATACCAACTGAGTACGTATGAGGAAGTGATACAAGGTATCGACTCCCTATTATGACAAAGTGTCATGAATCTGAAATGGATTCCATGTAAATCAACCAAGTTTGGATAATAGTTGATGTACCACAAGGCATTGTGCCTATTGGTACTATATAAGTCTTCAAGGAAGACAAACATGGAAGGCAGCATACCAACGAATAAAGCTAGGCTTTTAGCGGAAAGGTATCGTTATCAACATTGTGTTGATTACGATTCAACCTTTTACCTGTTGCCACGGTAAATCCATTTGGATAATGCTTGCTTAAGCTGCATGTTTAATTTATGAAATATGTCAGCTTAACGGGAAAATCATTTTCCTGAAAAGGAAACCTTTTGGAGGATGTTTACAACATCCTGTCAGTTTTTTCGTACCAAAACTAGAAAACAAGGTTTGCAGGTTATTCGATCCTTGTTTGGGTTGAAGCAAGCATAGGTTCTTGGAATTATCGTTTTGATGTAATCATAATAGTTTATGATTTAATTCAAAATGAAAATGATTCTTGTGTATAAGAGGGTTAGTGGGAGGGCACTGACAATCGATGTCCTATAAAAATACTGATAATATATGTCATTTCTTGGAAATGATATTCCAATAAATAAAATCGGTGAAGGCTTGACTTTCGATAAAACTCTCCGAGAATTTGTACATTGAAAAATGTACGTTACCTGGTGTCTCATACGCTTTGAGCATATGAAGTCACAAACAGGCCAATCCAAGTGATAGTCACTGGATTGATGTTAAGAACATCCGTTAGTATCTTAGAGAATTAAGGATGTTGTCTTTAACTATGGAGAAGGAGAACTTGAAGTGACTGGGATCACTGTAGCAAATTTCCTAAACCGATTAAATGACTATAAGTCTCAAAATGGTATTATACAGTTTGAATAACGGAACAGTGAGCTGGAAATCTTCCAAGCAAGATACTATTATTGAATAAACAACAAATGTGGGTCATTGTTGCAGCTGAGGCAGAAATAGAAGCCATCGGGGTCAATAACAAATCTAATTAGATTAAATATAATTATGTTAGCAGCTGAGCTAGACGTCAGCACAGGCTAAAGAATTAATGGTCTCATCAACGATCCAGATATATACTTCGATATTCATCTGATTCGTTCGGATCATACATCGTGGCGATGTGATAATAGAATAAATCGCATCAGATTATAATCATGCAAATCCAGTGACGAAAGCCTTTCCTCAGCAGTTTGAGCGAACCGTATATAGTTTGGGTGTAAGACACTCGAGTGACTGGCTATAGGCCAAGTGGGAGATTGTTGGACAATTATGACCCATAGCGTCACTATTTGTACAGATCATGGTGTATTTGTACAAATTAACTATGTGACAAAAGAGATTGCACTCTTATCATTTGTGATTAGATCACCTAGATATATAAATGATAGGAGGTCCCTGTGATTTGTTCCTGGATTGAGAATGATATGAGACAGTATCAGTCCATGAAGGATAAATCATTAAATATCCCTAGTCAAAGTATTATCGAGATTGGACATTGATAAATACGTAAAAGACTAGTATTACACTTGTGTGTGTTGTGAGGGCATAACGACATAGTTCTCATATATTTGGGTATAGGATACTCATGCAAGTGTAATAGGAGGTTGTGTTTTATCGATGGTACGGGAAACAGCTTCGCTCTGGATAGACCCCCTCGAAATTCCATTGGTAGTATGACTATGTGTCTATGGAAATCCGAAATCAGGGTAGGTGTACTTGGTCTTAACCTGAGACTTGCACCGCTAATACTTGTGACAATCAATATACTTTGGTTTTGGTCGTCCAGGGCTTTAACCGGTTTCTGTGTACACCTCTTATGGGTATATCGATAATCGTAGTGTGTTGGTGTGATGTCAAGATGGAAGTATCACTTCAGTCATAGTGGAGATGATGGTCACGTAGGATACGAGACTGGTTCTCTTAATATGTTTATAGACTTTCCTTACATAAGCTAGACTATCCCAAATCTTCAAATATCTCAAGTTAGGATGATTCACATACCACATCTCATATGGATTCTTTATAGTAGGGGTGGCAGAAAAGCCTGAAGCCCAGCCCGGCCGTGGTGGAAAAAGACTGGGTCAAGCCTTAAAATGAAAGCCTGGCTCGGGCTCGGGCTCGGGCCGAGCCAAAAAAAAAACATAAATATATATATATATATATATATATATATATATATATATATATTATATATATTTTAATATGTTTGTATCATTTTTATTTATTTTTAGCATTTAAATTGTTAATTTATCAATGAAACTTGTGATTTATTTATAAATTTTTTTTATATAGTGTAAATGTATTATATATATATATATATATATATTTTTAATTCGGGCCAAAAAAAAGCCCGGGCCCGAGTCAGGCCAGGCCAGGCTTTTCTCAGGCCCGGGCTTTTTTTTTGTTGGTCGGGCCTGGCCCGGCCTGTTGCCACCCTTACTTTATAGCATATTTGGTTGGAATTTTATTTAGAACATGCAAGGTTGTTTAGAGAGCGTATCCCCAAAAGGACGGTAGTATATCAACAAAGCTCATCATGAAACATATCATATCCAATATGGTACAATTTCTCCATTCATAGACACTATTATGTTGAGATGTGTAAGGTGTTACTTGTGACACAATTCCATGATCTTTAAGATAATCTTGAAATTAGGTACTTAAGTATTCTCCTCCATGATCAGATCATAGATTTTTGATATTTTTCCCAATTGATTTTTTACTTCAATCTTATACTCTTTAACTTTTTTCAAAAGTATATGAATTATGTTTCATTAACTATAAATACCTAAATTTTCAACAATCGTCGGTGAAAGTAATAAAGTATTGAAAACTACCTTTTATCATTAACAACTTGCTAATAACATTGTATCTAGCAGTTTCACTATTTTTACCATACAACTCTTGTAGGTGTTCTATGATTTCCATCGATGGTCAAACCTTTCGTATTGCTCTTGCAAACTAAGCTTAAAGAAACTTTGATGTAGTTTCTCACCTTGAACTCATCGTTTTTCAACTTGTGATAAACAGCAACCTTTTCAGAAGGGGAATCATCGTCAATAAGATCATGATCAATCATATCGAGAACATAATATATGTTGGAGTTGGTGCTTGGACGCCAATCATAATTATATATTATATATTATATTTTATTATTTATCAATAAAATAACTACATTTTCATTTCAACCTTTACTAAGGGTAATGTCATTATGCATATGAGATTTATATATATATATATAATATATATATATATATATATATATATATATATATATATATATATACTGAGAATGACATCGACCTTAAAATAGCAATGTAGTAATACTGGACACTGGGTGTTCCGACATTAGGATAGTATTACTATTATAAACTATTCTTAAAGTAGAAAGATATTCTTAGTCGTTGGTTTTGGAAAACTGTCAAATTCATATATCCTAGAAGACTAGAACATATCGTATATTGGAATTGAAGTTCTAATATTTTAACTCGATGTACCATGAGCAATGGAAGCTCGTATAATGACACACTCACAAAGTGATTCTTTACTCATAAGTATAAGAGTGTCGAAGTAATAAAATAACCAGATAAATCCGGGGTCGATCCATATGAAATAGATTTAGTAAAATAAAATAACTATTTGAGTAAAATAAAAAGGTTTGATTTGTTTGAAGTGATTGAAAAATTTTAAATTAGACTGCAATAATAAAATAAAATACTGGGGGTTAGAGGATCCACTTTCAATATTTCAATTTTAGAAATCTCACTTTCTATTATATATAAATTATCATTATTACCCAATTAATTTATTTCAGGAATTAATTATACCAAAACATATAAAATCAGCCATAAAGGCGGTGATAACTTTTGTCTATAACAAGTCTAATTAGGTTCTCAATTATGCCAAATAAATAAAACAAGCTATATATGCGGTGATGAACAGAAAATATATCAATATTTACCGCCTCTTTTAACTAATATTTTATTTAGTTTCTCGAGTTTGATGAATATTTTGATGTGTTTTAGTTTATTTTACAAATAAAATAAAATTAGGACTCAATGGAATCATTTAGGAAGAAATGTGGAACAAATAAGGGCAAAATCTGTACTTGACATTTGGATTTTGAAGGTTGGAAACTTGAAATGGTGTTCTAACGAAGTACAATTTCGGAAATTCCAACTTTGCGCAATTATCGTATTTTGGCCATACCTTTTTACTCTGATATCGGATTGAGGTTATTCAAGTTCTAGATTAAAGAAGACTCAAAGATCTACAACTTTGAAGTTCATAATAATTTTGAATTCTGAAGTGTCCATGATCGAAATTGATAAAATATTCGTAAGTGTGTTATGTATAATTATTAAAGTCATTTTCAAAAAATAAAAACATGCATTTTTGGTGGAGGATTTGATGTCATATTTGGTGCCATGTTTGGTGGAGCAATTGGTGGAGAAATTGGTGGAAGCCTTTAGATTTGCCTATAAATACCAAGCTAAACTTTGTAAATTTTTCATACTTTCTTTGGAGGAATTTCTCCATGAAAACCTAAAGGAAAGTATATTGTATATTTATTTAAGTTTTCTTGTATTCTTTTATTTAATTAATAAAATTTTGTGTGTTTTTATTTACAGTATAAGCAGGTAATCTCATTATGCTGTGATGAAAATGTGAGACTTTTAATATAATAAATTAGATTGATCTCTCTTATTTTAATTAAAATTTGGATTAATTAGTTATCGCTTATATGGTCGGTTTATGTGATAACCTTATTTACCACTTATATGGTTGGTTTTACATTCCAGACGTAGTTTCCGCCTATATGGTCGGTTTAGGTAATATCCTTGTTACCGCCTATATGGTCGGTTGATATAATTGAGATAAATGAAATTCCGCCTTTATGGTCTGGTTCAATATAATTAATTAATCGGTAAACATTGACAATAAGGGAGACTTCTAATTTTGAAATATTAAAAGTGGATCCTCTAACCCCCAGCATTTTCTTTCATTATTGTAATTTTGCTTTTATTTATCTCCAAGTTATTTTTTATGATGTTTTCTTTATTTAAGTGTATAGTAATCTTTATGTTTTGTAACTAAACATATTATTTGTGGTTGTGATGAATTCCAATATCACTGGTTTATAAGGGGTTATTTTACGATTTGGGTAATATAAAGGTTTATTTATTGAGCCTTAGTCTTAATGCTTCTTGTTAACTAGCCATTAATAAGATTGATCTGGTAAACTGAAAATGAACTTGGAAAATGGATTTTAGGTTTAAGGCCCTAGACTCAATATCTCACGATCTTCCTTAAGGATAGATAACTCTTAATAGATTTCCTTAATGAATATGCCTGTCGGGCGGGGGTAGCCATAATTGGAACTCAATCTTAATGAATTCGGGTAACTTGGTTGACATAGGAATATGATTAATTGAATTATATTGGGTATTGTATCTGACCATCGGGATAGGCTTTTGCATAAATTCGTGATCCAGGTTAATAAACCAATATATTACACAAACATGAAATAAATACTTCATCTTTAAAAGATATTGGAAGAATTCACAACCCTAGATAGTTTAATAATATTGATTTTACCTCTAATTCACCTTCCTACTGTTTTATTTACTTGTTTTAGTTTTAAGTCACCATCCAATCAAACCACCAATCTATTAGATACTTGTAAATATTTAACTTCATAAATTAACAGCTTAGGTATTAAGTCCTCGTGGGATCGATATATTTTATACTACTCGAACGATACGTACGCTTGCGTTATACGTGTGTGATCACGCCGATCAAGTTTTTGGCACCGTTTCCAGTGACTTATTTATCTTTCACTATTAATTTTTAGGTTAGATACATTTACTAGTGTCTAATTTCTTTTTATTTATTATTTTTGTTTTCTTCTGTTTCAGGTTCTCAGACACTACATGAGACGAACCAGAAGCTTTGAAATTCGTCTGCTTGACCTAGAAATTGAAAAAACCATCAGACAGTTGAGAAGGGAAAGGTGAGAAGGTCAAGAAGTATTGATCAACATGGAACCTGAACCTTTGGAGGTTGCACCACCAATTCTTATTCGAGACAGAACTATTCCGGTGGTTGACGGCTTCATTTCGTGCATTATACTTCCTCTATTACCAGCAAATACGTGTGACATCAAAACATGCATCCAGATGATATAGTAGTCAGTTCAGTTTGAGGGAATGCAACTGAAGATCCTAATGCCCACATCAACAACTTCCTGGAAGTTTGCGGCACTTTCAATTACAACAGAGCGGCAGAAGAAGCAATGAGACTGCGTGTTTTCCCATATTCTTTGAAAGATAAAGCTAAGGCTTGGCTAAATTCACTACCAGTAGGTTCCATCAAAACTTGGAACACTCTAGCCACCAAATTCCTTGCAAAGTACTTTCCACCAGCCAGAACTGCAAAGTTGAGGAATGACATCACATCCTTTGTCTGTGAAGCTTGGGAAAGACACAAGGATCTGCTCAGAAAATATCTTCATTGTGAGATTGCAAAGTGGCTACAAGTCCAAACCTTCTAGACTTTATGGACTAATGAGAACCAGAATTGATGCTACTGTTGTATAAAATTTAATGGAAAAATGAGAGGATCGGGCCTGGGACGTAATTGAAGAAATGGCCAACAATTATTCTTTGTGGCCAACAGAAAGGAGCACGATTCAATGAATCACAGGAATTTATGAAGTTGGAGCCAACATAGCAATGAATGCCAAGTTGGATCAGATATGAAAATTCATGGTAACTCTTAACATGAAGGTTAATGATGGATCCACCAGTTCACCATATGGAGGAGCACCAGAGGCAGAATCATACAACCAATATGATGAGATGGTGAATTATGTCAACAATTTCAACAGACATGGGAATAATCCATATTCCAACACTTACAACCCAGGGTGGAGGAATCATCCCAATTTCGCATGGAGCAATAATTCAGGGCAAAAGAACAATCCACCACCCGGATTCCAACAAAAAAAACAAAGGCCATGAGTATGAGAAAGAACCAGAAATGAAAGAATGGTTTGCAGATGTTCAAAAAGAAAGAAGTAAAATATGATGCTTTAGCAACTATGGTTCAAAATTAAGTAGCATTGAATCAAAGCCATTCAGCTTCTATTAAAGCACTGGAGAATCAAATGGGACAACTGGCCAATGCTCAGAGTTACAGACCGCCAGGTAACCTTCCTAGCAACACAGAATCAAATCCAAGGAACAGGGGGAAGGAGCAATGTCAAGCCATTACTTTAAAAAGCGGTACTGAAATCAACAAAGATGTTGGAATAAAGGCATCCATTGAGGAAGTTTCAAAAGAAACAGAGCCAGAGATAGAGGAAAAAGATCAAGAAAGATTCACTCCACCTCCATATTTTCCACAATGTCTCCAGAAAAACAAACTAGACAAACAGTTTGCTAGATTCCTGGAGGTCTTCAAAAAGTTGCATAACAACATTCCATTTGCAGAAGCTTTGGAACAAATGCACAACTATGTTAAATTCATGAAAGACATTCTGTCACGAAAGTGGAGATTGGGATTACGAGATAGTAGTATTGACAGAAGAATGCAGCGCCATAATTCAGAGGAAACTTTCCCCAAAGTTGAAAGATCCTGACAGTTTCAATGTTTCATGCACCATTGGAGAACATTACATCGGTAAAGCTTTATGTGATTTAGGTGTTAGTGTTAATTTGAGTCTTTTTTCAATTTACAGGAAACTGTAGATTGGAGATGCAATGCCTACCTCAGTCTCTCTATAAAAACTGTAGATTGGAGAAGTAATACCTACCTCAGTCTCTCTGCAACTCGCTGATAGAATGCTCGTATTTCCGAGAGTAGTTGAAGATTTACTAGTCAAAGTCAACAAACTCATTCTCCCAGCAAATTTCATTATCCTTGACATGGAGGAAGACAAAGATGCACCTATCATTCTTGGGAGACCATTCTTGGCTATAGGTCGAACTGTTATTGATGTACAAAAAGGAGAATTAACTATGAAAGTGTAGAACCAAGAAGTTACCTTCAATGTTTTCAAAGACATGAAATTCCTGAGTGATGAAAAGGAGGAGGAATGTTTCAGAATTGATGTTGTAGATAACATTATCCAGAACAATGATGCAATGTCACTTCCCACGGATAAACTTAAAGCTTGCATCACCAACATGACTACAACGAGCTAGATGATGAAATTCTGAATGTATCAACTATCTTGAAAACCATTTCCCTTCAAATCAACGCCACAGGTGGAAAGTTTGGAACAACCGAAAAATGAGTGAATCAAGCCTTCGATTGAAGAACCACCGCAGCCGGAGCTAAATTTACTTTCGCCATCTCAGGTATGCATTCTTAGGAAACGCTTCTGATTTACCTGTGATTATTTCTTCGTCGCTAACATTGGAGCATGAAGAAAATTTACTGAGTTGTTACGAGAACACAAGAAAGCCATTGGCTGGACTATAGCAGATATTCGAGGTATTAGTCCATCATTTTACATGCACAAGATTCTGATGAACAAACGAGTACAAACCCACAGTGGAGCATCAATGGAGACTAAATCTAATCATGAAGGAGGTCGGGAAGAAATAAATTATCAAATGGTTGGATGCCGGCATCATCTACCCCATCTCTGACAGCACGTGGGTGAGTCCTATACAGTGTGTGCAAAGAAAGAAGGAATTACTGTAGTCATAAATGAAAAGAACGAGATGATTCCAACAAGAACAGTGACTGAATGGAGAGTATGCATGGACTATAGGAAGATGAACAAAGCAACAAGGAAATATCATTTTTCGCTGCCATTTATTGACCAGATACTAGACAGATTGGCGGGACATGAGTTCTATTATTTTATGGATGGATACTCTGGGTACAATCAGATTGCCATCGCCCCAAAAGATTATGATAAAATCACTTTTACATGTCTATATGGTACTTTTGCTTTCCGTCTGATGCCATTTGGACTATGTAATGCTCCTGCCACATTTCAACGTTGCATGATGGTCATCTTCTTAGACATGTTGGAGCAAAATATGGAGATTTTCATGGATGATTTTTCTATGTTTGGAGACTCATTTGACCACTGCTTGAAAAATCTGGAGAAAGTGCTATAAAGATGCGAAGATACCAACCTAATACTTAACTGGGAGAAATGCCACTTCATGGTGCAAGAAGGCATCGTCTTCGGACATTAGATCTCACAAAAGGAACGAGGTTACAAAGCAAAGATCGAAACAATTGAAAAATTACCTCCACCAACATTTGTCAAAGGGTTTCAGAGTTTTCTTGGACATGCAGGCTTTTACATGAGATTTATCAAAGACTTCTCTAAGATTGCTAAACCTTTATGCAATCTGCTGGAGAAAGATACCTTTCAACTTCACCAAAGAATGCCACAAAGCTTTTGAGATCTTGAAATATAAATTGGTATCTGCCCCCATCATAGTAGCACCAAACTGGACTCTTCCATTTGAGGTGATGTGCGATGCTAGTGATTTTACTGTAGGTGCAGTTTTGGGACAACGCAAAGAAAAAATTTTCCATACGATTTACTACTCCAGCAGAACTCTAAATGAAGCCCAACTCAACTACACAACCATTGAAAAGGAGTTGCTCGTAGTTGTGTTCGTTTTTGATAAATTTCGCTCCTATCTGCTGGGTCCCAAAGTGGTGGTCTACACAGATCACTCAACAATCAAATATTTGATCACGAAGAAAGATGCCAACCCAGATTGATCTGTTGGGTGCTTCTGTTGCAAGAATTTGAAGTGGAGATCCGAGACAGGAAAAGGGACAGAAAATCAAGTGGCAGATCACTTATCAAGGCTCGAGAATGGAGAAACAGTTGGAAATGAACTGACAATCAAAGAAACTTTTCCAGATGAACAGTTGTTCGAGATGAAACAACAGGATGTCCCTTGGTATGCTGACTATGTAAATTAAATAGTATCGAGAAAATGGCCGTTGGAATGGACACATCAGCAACGAAAGAAGTTCTTCAAAGAAGTCAAGCACTATGTCTGGGATAAGCCATATTTGTTCAAACGTTGTACTGATCAATTACTGAGACGTTGTGTTCCATATGAGGAGGTCAATAGTGTCCTGCAGCATTGTCATTCATCACAATACGGCAGGTGTTGGGTTCTCTAAGAACATTCTTAGGATCATTTAAGCATAAAAGATGAATACTCGAAGTAAGAATACAGAAAAATACTTACAACGATCGGTTTCTTGGATGAGTTGAGAACAAAAATTTTGCTCCTTTTAGAAGTGTTCCAAGCTTTGATTGTATGTTGATCTTCAAGGTTGGTGAATGAATTCCAAACTAAAGGGATGTTTCCCTATCACCTTTGTTGACTCATTTATGTGCTAGCAAGGTTTGATTTTTGAAAAAAAATCAATGGAGAAGAACATAAAGTTCTCAGCCAAGGGAGAAAGAAAGAGAGGATTTTGTGTTTTTGGTAATTTTTGGTTTCTAAAACAATTACCACTTATACAAAAGTCAAACACAAAATTGGTATATCAATTACCAAAAGCAAAAAGCAAAGTGTTGGAGGGAAAAAAGCTTTTAATGCTTCCAACCACTTCCATAACCAAATTGACACTTGATGGACAAGTGATGTAAGTTGGTGGGACCCACTTTAATTCAAAATTCAAGTGGCTTGCTCTACACACTTTGGGCTCAGGTTCGCTTAATCCGATTAAACAAATTTTCTATCGCGACGTAATTAAATCCAATTTAATTAAATAATAGTGCCTCGTAAAATTATTACGAAAGTCGCTCGTAAATTAATTCTAAATTAATTCGTTCGCCCGAATTAAAATCCAATTTTAATTTCGCGTCGAAATCTAATTTCAATTAATATATCGAATATATTATTTAATTGATTAATTCCAAATTAATCATTCTCTCTTTTCTAATCGAATTTTATCCTAGATAAATTCTCGTCGTAATTAATCCTAGATTAATTTTGTTCGAGTCATATGTCATCGGTGAATCTTCAGGAATCGACCTATGAAATCCCTGGATATGTTGGCAGTAAATCCGGTCATTGGACTATCTGAATACATGCGTACCCGGTACCACATTTTTACCAATTTACAAGACATGGTTGGCTTCTAGCAAAGCGCCGTGCCTACACAATTCTCCAGAAATATTCTTTAAGGAATATAAAATCATTGTCAGGCGTAATATACATAGTATTGCGTATTGCGATCCAGTATCTGATGTCACATGCAAGGCCTGGGGCTGGAATAGTGTATGCCCCGTACGAATCATATATCGGATTACTAACAACTAGTCTCTTTAATCGGATAATCATGACCTTGTCATATTATCTCGATAGTTACAACATAATAGAGTACTAATTATGTATCCATGCGTGATCATCATCTCCATATGACTGAAGTGATACTTCCATCTTGACATCACACCCAATACATTACGATTCTTAATAAACCCAGAAGAGGTGTACACAGAACCTGTTAAACCCCCGGACGACCAAAACCAAAGAGTATTGATTATCTCAAGTATTAGCGATGCAAGTCTCAGGTTAAGACAAATACACCTACCCTGATTCGGATTCCCATAGACACATAGACATACTACCAATGGGATTCCGAGGGATCTATCCAGAGCGAAGCTGTTTTCGTACCATCGGTAAACACAACCTCCTATCACACTTGCATAAGTATCTAATACTTAAATATATTAAAACTATGGTGTTATGCTTCCATAACGCACACAAGTGCGATACTAGTCTATTATGTATTATCGATGTCCGGTCTCGATAATACTACGACTAGGGATATTTAATGATTAAACTTTTGTGGATTGATATTGTCTCATATCATCTCAATCCGGAACTAATCATAAGGACTTTTATCATTTATACATTCAAGTAATTTAATTATAAAATGATAAAATAGCAATTTCCTTTGTCACATAGTTAATTTGTACAAAAACCACAATGTTTTTTACAAATAGTGATGCTATGGGTCATAACTGTCCAACAGCGGGCACTTCAGTGGAGATAAAACTGCAGCCAAAGTCCTACAGTCAGGTTTGTTCTGGCCCATTCTATTTAAAGATGCTTATCTTTTTGCTTTTCAATATGACAGGTGTTAGAGAATAGGAAATGTTTCGAGGAGAAATGAAAGACCTCTGAAAAATATTCTGGAAGTATAGATATTTGATGTATGGGGGATTGATTTTATGGGACCATTTGTTCCATCATTCAGAAACCTGTACATACTGGTTGCAATAGACTACGTCTCTAAAAGGGTTGAAGCAATAGCATTGCCATCAAATTATTCAAAATTGGTGATAAAATTCCTTAAAAAGAATATTTTCACTCGCTTCGGAACACCTCGGGCAATTATCAGTGATGATGGCACACATTTTTACAACATATACTTAGATGCATACCTATCCAAATATGAAGTTACTCATAAAGTTGCCACAGCTTACCATCCACAATCAAATAGACAGGTTGAAGTTTCAAAGAAGAGAACCGTTGGATCAACAAGGAAGGACTGGTATACAAAATTGAATGATGCATTATGGGCCTACCAGACAGCTTACAAGACACCCATTGGTATGTCCCCATATCAAATGGTGTTTGGGATAGCATGCCATCTGCCAGTGGAGCTTGAACACAAGGCGTACTAGGCACTAAAGAAGTTAAATCTTGATCCACAAGCAGCATAAGAAAGATGACTCCACCAACTCAACGAGT